>CAAKHG010034708.1:0-17793 GCA_901007715.1 Dactylopterus volitans
GTGCCGGCATCCCAAATCACAGACCCCCAATAACAATCATCCAAATATCTCAACATCTCTCTCAAACACATTCAATAAGAAAAAAAAAAAAATCAACATAAAACACAACATTCAACATATCATATCTGTTTTTATTTGACGTGCGTATAGCTGGTGAACGTAGCAGAGCATCTCGTAGCTGAAGATGTGGATGTCTGGTTGTGAAATACAGCGAAAAAGACGAGTAAATGCGAAAGGAGAAGCGGCCCCGAGTTGCTGCTGGTGCGTCTCCTCGCCTCGTAAAGCCATCTGGCAGCTTGATTAACATACTGAAGGTCAGAGTTGGGCAGCCGTTATTTCCAGAGGGCCACGCCGACTTACTCGCGGCGAGCAAAGGGCCACGCGGCGGACGATTTAATTAACGCGCGAAAGTGCTGAATCATGCTAAAGCACGCGCGCTCGAGAGGCACGACAGGTGCTTTACGGGCGCCAGCGTTTGCCGGCCCAGATGGCCGCGTTTTAAAATAAAAAAAACAAGAACTTTTTGTTGGAATCTCTCTCTCTTTTTTTCCTCTCTTCCTTTTCCCCCAGCTGTGCGCGTCGGGCAGCTGCGTCGCGTTCCACAGCCCAACAATCACCACCAGAACCGCAGCGGAGATTCATATCCCTTTATTGTCATTGTGGGCGAGCAAGGGGCGGCGTGATGGGGGCTGAAAAGCGATGACGACGCTAAGGGCCGATGACTGACAGGGGCCGGAGAACACAACAGAACATTAGTCAAATTTTTTTTTAAGGAAAATTATTAAGCTACCACCTTAAAAGAATGTTTGCTTCACGAGGTACTTCTAAACATTTGTTTCTTGGCATTAGTTTTGTTTTTTTTCTGTCAAAAAAAACGAGTAATTGCAGGAGGAAATTCATGCTCCTACACACTATGTATCTTATAATAGTACACATTATTGTTTTCCACATAATGATCCACAGATAAAACTAAAAACCCACATTGCTCATCGGACGCCAGACAGTTTTGGTCACCATGTTATTTCTATTAGGGGGAAATATTATCAAGTGCATCATTCCACAGTGGTGATCGGGGGTGTGGGGGAACGATCTGGTGGCGGGCCGGATGAGACGAGTCCTCCAGGGAATCCACTCGACTTTTTTGGAGGCCTCACCCGCAGCGGACGGCGTGGTGCTGCCGCATCTCTGCGCGCAGTTGAACAGCGGACGTCTCGCTCCCGCTCGGGACCGCCGTCTTTTCCCCGCGTCGCTTCCCGTTTTCATTTTTGCAGCGCCGCCCTTGCGTCCGTCCGTCGCGCTCGCTGCTCTCTCACCTGTGTCCCATTTGCCAATCGGTCCCGGTCTGCTCTGCCGATCGGCTCCCCGCCTCCACTCACGCCCTCCCCGACTGTCTCCTGTCGTGTGATTGGCCCAGTTTGTACTTGAGTCCTGCCTCGCGGCGGCGGCGGCCATTCGGCCCTTCCTCATCCGAGGGTTGCGCATTCGGCGTCGTCTCATGTAAGTATGCCGTGGTCGGTGCCCCGAGGCTCCTCAGTGTGATTCTTGCATCCACGAGTTGGTTCTTTTCCCTCCTGCCTTGTCCTTGGTTGTTGGCCGCTTGTATTCCTGGTTTTTGATTTAGCATTTAATCTTAAATGTGTGTCCGCTTGTCTGCACACCGCATAACAACGGGGGACACTTGGTTTTCTTGTAATTTTGATTTTTAATTTTGTCTGAGGACGCTGTGCTCCGGACGCAGGTGGACCATTTTACAGCCCTAATTTGTCCACATGTGACGGCCTTAAACATGTCGGTGAAGTTGTCTCTAAAGCTTGTTGCCTCGACCCAAAATATTGCAAAAAAAAAAAAAAAAAAAAGTTTCATGTTTTGTTTAAACTTGGAACAGAAGTTTGCAACTCCTTCTTTGACGCTCAGGCACTGAAATATTCTTCACGCTGGGAGCCAGTAGTGTCACATTTCCTGGGACGCCATTTTACACACTCGTGATACAAGCTCAAAATGGGTTTTGCGCCTGAACTAAATTTTTTTTTTTTTTTTAAAGCCATCCTCCACAAAGGGCGGAGCTCGAGTGGAACTCCGCCTTTGACCGAGACCCGACTTGCGGCTGCCATTTCAACTTTTTTCTAACAAATAACACACCACCGTGAGCAGAGGCGATAGCGGAATAATGCTTACTGTGCATTAACAGACATAATCAAGAATCAACAGAGGTGGGGGGGGCGCGCGTTATGTTCTCGACACGCAAGGTCGCCGCAAAGATAAATTTCTGCCTTTGCTCGCGCCGTCAGCAGGCCGTGTTCTATTTTTTATTTATTTTTAGCCATTTATTTCAAACGCCGACCGTGTGGTCGTTCATGGGGAATCCCTGAAAATATGACGCGTTCAAAAAAAAGAAAAGCACTCTTGTGGTGCAATAACGGCCACTTTATTTATTGAGTCATTTTCACGTAATTGGTGGTTTCTGTAAAGCTCAGTGGTTATTTTGCACCATTAAAATGCGACCTCAGATGTGACCTTCAAAGATGTTAATTTAAAGTCGTGGTTTTTTTTTTTTTTTTTTTTTATGGGATGGCAAAGCGCTCAAGTGCGGTAAAACCTGAGCGTTCAGTTTGGGGTCATTAATGGTGATGAGCGCTGTGAAGAAGCACCATGTTTTTGTCTAATTTTTCAACGAAAAAAATCCTGCTGTGACTCAGACGCGAGAGTGAAGCACGCAGAAAGTTCACAACGATGACTTTAGATGCTAAAATCTTTAAGTTCCATGGTGACCCATCCATAATCAGCTTGAAAGTTCTTCACCCCCCTTAGAAGTACCGCTTATGTAACCTGATTTCCATTTAAGGCATTCAAATGTGCACAATTAGAATAAATCAACGAAGATTATATATAATTACTGTATCAATAACATTTGTGAAATAACCTTGCTGACAGGTTTCGTTTTTGATTGTGTAGCATTTTTTTTCAGATAAGCTATCTCATGTTTCACCTCCTTCTTTAAACAAAAGCGGTCTGCATCTGCTGGCCGGTCCCTGCAAACAGACCCCCCTGCCCCCCCTCCAAAAAAAAAAAAAAAAGCCGCCGGGTCGAAACGTGCGCTTGCCACCGCAACGCGTTTGCCAGAACTGCCCCCGGTGACCTGCAGTTGGCGCCAAAACAAGCAAATGGGCGCGTCGTCAGCCCGCGGGGGGGGTGGGGGAGGGGCTGTGCACGACTCTAATCCTTTTCCATACAGGAACCATACAAATCTAGTTTATAATCTATCAACCATGCTTATTTATTTTCTTTTTTTTAAATTTACCTTTACCTCAGACGCCTTTTCCATTCTATGCCGTGTAAACACGAGAGACAATGCGGCAGGTAGACACTACACCCTCGGGCTTATCAAATCACTATTTACTCCCTGTCAGTGACACTCTTTAGAAGAAAAGAGCTCCTAAGTGCTGCGTGAACCGCTCGTATTTGTCCAGTATCCACTATATAAAGCCTTGGATAGTGCTGCATCATTAGCAGCAGCAGCAGCAGCAGCGGCAGCGGGAGGAGGAGGAGGAGGAGGAAGAGGAGGGGGATGCATTGCATCTGTATGTCGAGGTGGGTCTATAAAAAGGAGGAAGAGGAAAGTGCCATCTCACCTCCTCAGAGCTCGAGAGCAGGTACATGTATCAGCATGAAATTTTAAAATCCCCCAACCCCCTTTTTTTTTTTTTTTTTAAAGTAGATGAAGTGAAGGAAATGTCCCGTTTTTTCCAGTTTGTTTTTGGTGGCTATTAATTTTTTAAGTTTTTTTTTTTTTTTTTTTTAATTTCACCTTTTGCATTTCTCACCCCACGCAGGTGTCGTCTGATTTGTTGGGACAAAATGTTTGCGTTCCTGATTTCCATCTTGACCCTCCATCGAGTGCACTCTGCATGCGTTTTGGTGAGTAGAACTGAAGTAACATCACAGTTTTGAAGTTTAACTAAAAAAAATTGCATCCATATTCAGTATATTATAGTGGGAGTTTGTCGTTTTATGTTTTGAGCCTTTTAATTAAACTCCTAATTTCTACTTAATGAAGCCAAGTTAACTCAATACAGTGCAACTTTTTCTTGAGGATGAAAAGTATACTAATACTAACAAACTGCTGCATAACCTGCAGATTGCAGTTTTGAACTTTGTATTTCTATTGTGACATTTGAATCAATTGTTTACTGTACTGTTTTGCATAAAGGCTGTGTGATATGAAAAATGTATGCAAACCAGATAACTTTTTTTTTTTCCCTCTAGTGGTGCAGAATCTAATTTCAAACTACGACCTAGTAGATTATTTCGCTCCTTAACTCTTTCACCTTTTATTCAGTTGCATTTCTAAAGGCTAGAACGCGTTTCATTCTATATTTTACTTCATAGTTTTCATGTTGTGAAAACTAAAAATGGATTTCTTGTTCCCCATCCTGCTCTGCTGCGCGCTGCGTGTGTCCAGGAGGGTAAGCACACAGTTCAATCATCACATGCGTGTGTGTGTGTGTGTGTGTGTGTGTGTGTGCTTTACTTAACATAATTTCTGAACGTTATGTCAACACATTTCTGAGTAATTATACCAGGATACACTTATGAGTCACATTGTGGATATTAAACCACTAAAGTAAATATCACACCAATTATATCTAATCTTTGTATCCACTGGTTTTAAAGCGTGCGTGCGTGCGTGTGTGTGTGTGTGTGTCTGCCTGTCTGCCTGCAGACATTTGCCCAGACGACGCAGCGATTCAGGCTGAGATCGTCGACACTCATAATGCCTTCAGGAGGGCGGTCCAGCCCACCGCCACCGACATGCTGAAAATGGTCAGTGCTGCTGCCTCAGCGACATGAGTGTGTCTGCCAAGGAAGAACGAAGCAGGCAGATGCCCTCTAGTGGCCAAAGAAGTTGTCTTAACCCCCAGAGATGCTCACACCTAGGACCCTTGGGACCCCCTTCCGAATGGCTATAAACTTTTTTTTTTTCTACTTTCAAAGCTTAAATCTTTTAATCAGCTTCATCCCTAATTAGAACTATTTATTCAGTTTTGAATTTTTTTGTTTGTTTGCATTTTATACCATTTTGTCATAAGGGAACCCCCCCCCCCCATTTTAGTGCAGAGTGGAATGCTTGGGGTGCCTTGTATATGTCAAACATTCATTTTGATGCACTATTTTGAGCACTACCGGTTTTTGTCAAAAAAAATTCACACCTAGGTCCCCGAATATTACCCCTTCTGGCAGCTAGTGGGTTAAATATGTAATTTCATGAAAAATGTCAAAGGTCAACGTTCAACCTAGAGGCTCAGATTGAAAAGGTATCACCTCACTTGATGGCTAAATTGGAGTATATCCGAGAAAATGTGGTTTTAATGGCTGTCAATGGGGACCTGTAACCTTTCAAACGAAGATTTGATCTTATTTGAATCCGAACCATCATGTTGCGTCTAAAGCCAAGTTCGCTGAAACTGGCCTACAAAGGACGTCACGCTTTTGCGTGTTTTTAGTTTCTGTTAGTTGGCGGGATGATTTTAAGTTGCAAGTGGATTTTGACCACACCCTTTCATGGGCGGTTTGGCCTCAAAACCAAGTAATTTTTAAAATTTGGCATTCGTAAGAGGTTTGTGGTTCCTTTTTATGGCGTGTAATTCATTTTTAGTGAGTTAACGCTGGCACATCTCCTGGCATTTGGTACAATAATTGAGGAAAATCTGCTGGTGGGTCATATCAGGGGGTGGGCTTTTGGGTTTATTGGATTTACTGGACCATCTTAAGGGCTCTTCCTCACGTGCTTCCATTTGTGCATGACTGGAGACCCAGTACACGGCACTGCATGTGTAAACGTAGCGGTGCGCAAGTCAAATAAAGTCAATATCTTGCAAAGTTGCAATCTTGTTTCCTCGACCAGTCCAATCCTGTTGGGAGTGTAACAAAGCGCAGAACTTTTGTGTAAAAGTTCTGTTAGATTTCCAATAGACTTGACAAACTCAGACTTCTGGAACTTCAAAAACTTTGAACCTTCCTCTGAATTTATCACCAGGTTATGCTATAGAGAACGATATGGATATCATGAATGCCGTTGGAAATGTGTTGTGACACAAATTAATCACTCTAGAAATGTACTGGTGTGTTGGGAAATGCGATGTCATCTATTGAATGACAGAAATGTCTTTTTAATCCCCCAACGTGAAGAGAACCGGGACCAGCGACGTGAAATGCTTCACCGCTGAAAATCTGCCAGTCAGCAGGAAAAATGTTCCTTTTTTTTTTTTTCTTTTTTCGAAAGAGTTGGATGTGTAAAGGTGGAAGGTTTCTGCCAAGAAAAATGCATTTATGTGCTTTTGGCTTTAGTCGGTATGGGGGGGGGGGACTAGTCTCAAAATTTGAAACATTTCAGGTTATTGCGGCTTTATTTTGAAAAGGCATCAGTCAAGTCGCACATGATCTTTTTTTGAAAACCCATCAAGACTTATAGGTTTTTTGTTTTGTTTTTTTCCACCTGCCCGTTTTGAAATCAACCTCCATGATTTTTTTTTCTTTTACAGAATTATAGTGAGGAGGTAGCAGCCTCTGCTCAGGCCTGGGTTGAACAATGCATCCTGGCTCATGGACCACCTGCAGCCCACATGCTCGACGGTACCGTTCATTTGCATCGCTTGTTCCCCCGTAGCCCAACTCTGCATGCGTCACGCTGGGGCCGTGCGTAATAGGAGTGCATTCGGTGTGACGTTCCCTTTTCGAATGACCTTGTGATTGATGGCCCAGTTGCACAGTGAGCATTATCTCATCTCAAGTCTTGATGACGCTTTACACGGAGCTGGGCCGTCATCAACAGGTGTTATTAATCATTAAGTGGGTCCCAAATTTGGGTTTTGTTGCATTTCATAATCTACGGGAGCGTGGAAAACCGAATGGTGCCATTTGTCGGCTTTTAATTTTTTTTTTTTTTTTAAATTTTCAATCGTTTCTCACATGCAGGATATGAGATGGGGGAGAATCTGTTCTACTCGTCTCGTAAGTACGACTGGGCCGACGTCATCAGCTCCTGGCACAGCGAGGTGGAGCACTACCAGTATCCCACTGGATCCGCCACTGGACAGGTCATCGGTCACTACACGCAGGTAGCGTTCCCCGCGACGGCGACGCGACCACAGAAATGCACCGCAAGCAATCTAAAAGGCCACTCGTGACATTAAGCTGTGAGAGGCAACATTTAAACTGTCTATAAGCACCTTTTTTGTTTTACTTGGCATCTATCAATCCATTTTATTTTGTGTTAATGCATTTTTATTGTATAGTTCCTTGTTTTGCAACAGCTCTGCAGTAAATTCTCCAGGAGTTTTATTTTTTTTATTGAATCTGAGATATTGGCATTTCAATGATTGCTACTGGGACTCTAATTTGTGAGGCTGTTGAACTGTGCCGGGTTACACTCGGGGTGCCCCTCATTTTTTTTGGGTCATCCCACACACATGCAGTCGGGTGCCAGTATATTAGGGTCGCTTCACTTTAACAGTACGCTTTAAAACTTACGGCGCCACTGATTATCATTTACAATTTCAACGCCTCCTCAGATTCAATCATAATTTAACAAAACTACCTGAAGGGAGAGTTTATTGCAGGGCTGGTAGATTTTATATTCTATGCAAACCATGCAATGCTCACAATGTTATGCTTGATCGGTGGGAAGGGAGCACTCGCCGGCGCATGCGGCGTGGCTCTTGCTCGCCTCCCACACACGCGATTCGCTTGAGATCCACCGCATGAAGGCCATGAGGTCAGTGCGTCTGATTCAAAAGCTAAAAACATTCTCCTGTCTGTCAGCTACCAAAATGGCTTTAGCGCAAATACTTAAAGTAAACTTTCAAGTCCGAAAAAAACAAAAGGAAAAAAAACAAAACTTGATTGCGTTGGCACCAGTTGATTTACAATCGGCATTTGTCTTGTTTGGAGAACTAAAAAGGGAAGTGAGCGCCGTATCACTCAGTCGCTCCTCCGGGAGGTTCCCGCTTCCTTAACTGCTAAACGCTCTGTCACTATGGTGATTCGGTCACTGCATCGCCACGCAGCAGTTATCACCATGAGCTTCTATGCAGAGAACGGCTGCCTGCAGGAGCATGGCCAGTTCTGTCACTTAAAATCCATGTAGGAAAAACAAAACAAAACAGGTGCTGAAAGGCTTCAAAATGCAGAGCAGTGTGATGATACTCTGGGTTTGTTGCAACCGGAGACCTCATTCGAACGATCAAAACTTTATTTAGACAACCCGACATAACATTACGACCACTGCACGTTTACCATAAAATGCAACGCAACAGCCCTGCCATGATACGATCGGGTATACACTTGTGCAACAGCCAACCACAGCTATGGTGGAGCTCCGCTAAACTCTTCACGTAGCGAGCGTGCCCCTGACATCCGTACACCCCATACAGCTGAACCCGCAATATGGTGAGGCAGGTTGGAAGCGATCGCGACTGGAATATCTGCTGATGAGGATAACCGCCATTTCCTCTGACTGGCTCCAGCACAGGTTGAACAAACTGCCTTACAGCGGTATCGGTGGAAGGAAAAACTTGATTCTTAGATGTATCGTGTTTTTTTGTGTTTTTTTTGGAGGACTTTCTCCATGCAAATTTCCAAAATAGGGGGGCAGTTGAGTGATTATATTGCTTCTGTTGTCAGGTGATCTGGAGCAGCTCCTACCGAGTGGGCTGTGGAGTGGCGCAGTGCCAAGGCCTCTATTACTACGCCTGCCATTACTTCCGAGCGTAGGTGGCCCTTATTCACTATCCAATCTCATTAATCCAAGGATTTTTTTAAAAAAAAATGTGATCAGGGCTGCAATAAAATTTGATTTTAATTCTAATTTACTGGGGGGTGTGCGCAACAATTGTGAAACGGCGATTGCCTCCTGAAGTTAACGTCTTCAGTGTGGTTCACTACTAGGCAGCCTTATCTAGCACATTTCGTACACGCAGCAACTCGGCGTGACTTGCATTAAAAAAAAAAAACAAAAGGTTAACAGTATAAACCAGACAAAGAACCCATTCCTTTTATTATCCTTATTTAATAGGACAAAAGCTACAAATATGGAAATTTGTGGTCAACTTAGCCGGAAAATGATTGGATAACATGCTAAGTTGCTAATTTAATTGGTTAATTGTTTCCACTGCATGCCATATTAGCAAGTTTCTCATTCATTCGACAGGGGGAACTTCAGAGGATGGCCACCTTACAAGGAGGGAACCTCCTGCAGCGCTTGTCCCAATCACTGTGACGACAAGCTTTGTAGTACGTGTCCCATATCTTTAAAATGCTGGTACTGCAATATTCCCAGTGTGAGATGATGTATAAAAGGTTTGACTAACTGCTTGCTGCCCGCTTTATTCATTTCAGCCAACCCCTGTCCTTATGTAAACAAGTACATCAACTGTCCAGCCTTGAAAACCTCATATGGATGCGGCCATCGTCTGGTGTACGCCTGGTGCCCTGCCTCGTGCAAATGCGTCGACAAGATCATTGCGATCGCCTGAGGGAGGCCGCCTCGGCTCAAACGGGACTCAAGCAAAGAACGTGGTGGTATGAATTGGCTGGAATTCAAGGGGCTCAATCAGCCCGCTAATATCTGATGATACCACAACTATTGTCCAGATGTTACAAATTGTAGCGGTTTGTCTGTTCAATAAAGCTGGCAGTCCGAGATGATACTGATCAGAAATGCATTATTTCTACAGATCCATGTATAAAATAAGCTCATCTGGCTTGAGTCAGCACTGTATCTTTATTTTTTATTTTTTGTATTTTTTTTTCCACGCGATGTTCTTGGTGTGGACAAATTACGGACCAACTCGGCGGAGCGACGTTTCCATGACGCCATACACTTGTGACAGAAGCGGTATGAAATCATGGCTCACTCACCACGGCAACCGGGCACTGTCACTGTGCGATGTCACAGCATATAAATGGAGAACGAAAAAAAAAAAATACTTCATTGATTGAATGGCCTCAGCTGCGCTGGCAAGACTTGGGGGGGAAAATGGAATCTTTTGAGATCAGATCAGTTGTAATGGCTGTTTCTTCATCTGCAAGGTCACTGTGGGCAGAAGGGATGGTAAGACCGAAAAGATTTGATTTTTTTTTTTTTGCCTCCTCGGAGGGAGGAATTGTGCAGCCTCAGAAATTAAAAGCGAGGGATCCATAGAGGAGCATGAGGTCTGTCTGCATGCATATCTTGAGAGGGGCTCATCTGACCTATGAGTGGTTGGACACGCGACGCATTCGATCGGAACAAATGTAGAATTAAACTGCGGCCTTCCCTCCCACCTCCTG
Organism: Dactylopterus volitans; assembly: GCA_901007715.1. Lineage (NCBI taxonomy): Eukaryota > Metazoa > Chordata > Actinopteri > Syngnathiformes > Dactylopteridae > Dactylopterus > Dactylopterus volitans. The sequence goes on from CAAKHG010034708.1 coordinate 10,327, forward strand.
AGGACGGGTAGTCCGAGCCTGCAGGAAATGGCCACCCGAAAGGACGAGTACTACGACGCGACACTCAGAAACCGTTCGCACGCGTTCAAACCGCAGAAAAGATGAGCCGACATTAAAAAAAAGCGCCTCCCCTCGGCATCTGCAGGAAAACGCTCCATCCCGAGTGTTAAAACCGCACGCCGGCATACAGATTTAGAGGTTTTTAGATTAGCGGTTCGCATGACGTTTGCCAGGAGAAGGTGCCAACCACTCTGCAACCATCATCCACGGCGCACAATGATGTAAAATGGGGAAAATGGGGCCGCGTTTATGTAGCGCCTTCTCTACCTTGACGGTGCTCAAAAGCTTTTTTAGCTTGCGTCGCTTATTATTCGCGCTCGCATTCACACGCTGGTGGCAAAAAAAAAAAAAAAAAAGAGAGGCTGCCGTGCGAGGCGCCAACCTGCTCAGGAGCAACTGCAGTTCAGTGTCTTGCGCAGACACTGGAGGAAGTGGAGGTTGAACTTGTGACCCTCTGATTAATCTCCATTTTGGTACCTAAAGATGCCTCAGATTGCTTCCCAGATTGCCCTCCAGTTGCATGACGCCGTTTATAGCAGATTTTGTACTCATAAACGTTGGCCAGTGATCAGAGATACTTCCGACAATCACCTTTCCCTTAACATTGTGCCTTACGGTTGATAGCGTGGTTGCTTATTCTTCCTGCAGCTGCACACCACATTTGTCAACGTATTTAAGCTATGAAAAAAAGCTTATCAAGCTACGCTTATACTGATATGGACAAAAAAAAAACAGCATGAATGAAGTCAGCAGTAAGTCATGCAACAGGCTAATTATAGCTTTTAAACTGTGAGGTAAAAATAATCTTTGACCATTCTTCAGAAGTAGACATAAATGGGACATCTGCCCCGAGCTACTGCACATGAGCCAAACGCCACTAACCCCCGCTGACCGGCAGATGGCGCCGTCGCACAGCTCACCGCGACGACTCCCCCGCCGCTCCCAACAATATCTGCCTTCATCTGAACCACTGGCCTATGAATAAAAAGGCATGAAATCATGTAGAACGATGTTATGCCTCATCAGCTATATTACTGGGTTACAAGAAACCGCATATAATGAATGCCGTGCAGTGTGGGGACCGATGTCTCCGAGATTCTGTCGCGTGACGGCGACGGTGCAAATTTGCTTCTTTTTTTTTTCTTCTTCTCGGGGGCGTAAAAAGGCCGTCGCGCCCCCCCCCAGAACTTTTCTGCACCGGCGGTCCATCAGCTCATCGCGCCGCCCGCATAAAAGAGGGAGGCCCGATGCACAGCCTGACACGGGAGGAGCAAATGTGATGTCGACCCCTCTGGGGGTGGGTGGGTGGATTGTGACCGTCCGTGACAAATGTGGCGTTTGCATCAGCGACAGGAAAACAGTGATATTACCCGGGGAAATAAGATGTGCTGCGAGCAGAGCAAAAAATATTCATGGCTTTTGTGCAGTCAGTGCATTGATTTAAAGCTAATATTTCCATGCTAACGAACACCCTCAAAGTTCCCTGCACCTATCGCGCATGGGGATGATTGATACCGAGAGCTTTCACGTCAGCCATTTTGTAATCGGACGTGTCAAAAATAAAAAGCTAAAAAAAAATTAATAAAATCTTTTCACGTATTTTTTTTGTGTGTTCTCATTGTGCTGATTTTGTTTTTGAATTTTGTACACATGTGCTTTGAGGCACCATTTCCTAAAGAAACCTAAATAAAATCTGAAACAACCAAAAATCAAACTTAATCACGTGACAAACATGTATATACAGCCCACATTGGATATTTACACTACTTGTTTTGGATTACTTTCTGCCTGCATGCACTTTTTTTTTTTTTTGCCTCCCGCGCTCCGTCCCGATCACCGAATTTCCACCGATTAAAAGTTCCACCCCATCCTCTCACCGACGACCCGGCCGAGGGAGGCGCGTGTCTGAGCCGGTCCGTGGAGCGGCGGGTCTCGCCGGGTCTCGCCGGCTCCCCGCTAACTGCGGCATCTCCTGCGCGTAACCGCGCCTGCTGTCGCGGAATGGGAGGGGGCGTGTCCTCCCCGTCAAATTAGCCTTGATTGACGGCGCGCTCTGTTTTGCCCGCCGCGCGTTCACGAGACATACATTAAACAGTTGTGTGGCGGCTTTTTTTTGTTGTTGTTGTTGGGGGTTTTTTTTTACGGTCCGACGCGCCCCGAGGAGCGATGTGAGAGACGCCGCTGGAGGGAAATGAAAGAAAACAGGGGAGAAAACCATAATAAAGTCCCTCGTCTTTGCACGTCCTAGCAACTTTCGCTCGCACCGGCTCGCCCGTCCGCGGCTCGCCGCGACTGAAGTTGAGCCCGGCTTGCTAGCGAGCGAGAGACTAGCTAGCCGCGGCTAGCCGACTAGCAGCAGCAGCGGCGGACTGGCGGCGCTCGGCTGCCAACCACTTCACGGGGACGCCGACCTCCTCCGAGCGAGGGGGAGGGACAGGGGGGGCCGCTCGGGACCAGGCAGCCCCGAAAGGCGAGTATTTAAACCTGGCTATAGCGAGTCGTTAGTGCCGCGGGGGTCACTGATAAACTCGAGCGTGGGGTGATTTGAAGGTGGGGGCACAGCAAACACGGGGCGTGTAAATGGTCAACTTGCTTGAATAATTAAAAAACAAAAAAACAAAACAGCCATAGTGTGAGATACGTGTTTCTGTACGCGCACACGGTGAGAAACGAACCCCTTCTGTTGTTGTCGCCGCCGCCGTCTTCGTAGCCGCCGCTGGTAATGTCACGCTGCCCCTAACCATGCTAATCGGCGTGCTCTGCCTCTCTCTCTCTCCCGCTCCCACCCCCCTCACACACAGGAGCACAATGCGCGGGGCCAGCCGCTCCGCCTGGAAGCTGGCGGATATGCGCGGCGACAGATGATATAGCGGCGGAGCCCGTGCGGATGGTACCGAGGCAGTAGGGCCGGCGTGAGGTGGGCGGGAGGGGAGGGGGGGGGAAACCGGAGCGAGGCGCAGACGCGGGGCTTCTGCCCGCCACCCCGGCGGCTCGCCGGCGTGTGTGTGTGTGTGTGTCTGTGTGTGTGTGAGTCTGTGCGCGCGCCCGGTGCGCGTGCCCGAAGTGCCTATGGCGGAGTTCGGCGGGGACGGCAGCCTGCCTCCGCTGGATCTCGGGGACGCGGCCGTGCCCGGCGACGAGGCGGCCGGCAAGGCGCGCCGCGAAGTGTCGGTGGTGAACGGGGACTGCGGGCTACCGGAGGACATGGTCGGCTCCGGGTCCCTCGGCGCACCTTGCGGCCAAGGCGTGGTGGACGCCGCCAACACCTCCGCCGAGCCGGACGCCAAATCCGAGATACCGCGCAGGAGCAGCATTATCAAGGTAAACAACCGGAGTTTAGCGAGCCGCCGTGCCTTCCACCCCCCCTCCTCATTCGGGCGTGCTAGCCCGCGCACATCCAGCCCCTGCAGGATGCTGGAAGTTGCAATTCACAGCCACTGGTCTAATTGAATTATTCTGTTTTGCAGTGTGCGTGCGTGCGTGTGTGTGTGTGTGCGTACGTGTGTGTGTGTTATTTGTCTGCTTTTCAGTAACCTCGCCTGTGGCACGGATGCACATCACATGCTCAGCGAAATAGGTGGTTTTCACAATACAGGCCAGTAACGAGATCGCAGCACATTGTGTACTTTGCCTGGATGTTTTGCATAGCTTTTGTAAACTCCCCATTTTCGTGCCCAACGTCAGAAACCCGGTACGCACACAGAGAGGGACGCTGTTTATCCAAGAGGGTGGATTAAAATGTCAGGATTAAAAAACAAACAAAACAAACAACAACCCGTGAGGTGTCAGTCGTAAAACAATAACACTCTTGTGTGCAGCGAGATCCAATTTGTTACGGCGGTGCCTACTAAAATAGAAGTAGTAATGTGCTATAATTGGAATCAAAGTGAAAGTAAAAGTGTGGATGAAAGTGTTCGCAGGTCATAAGTCATCATCGGGCGCCGCGCATTCTCATTCTCGCTCGAGTGCAAGTGTGTACAGCCGAGACTGCTCGGTTTAACATTAAATAACGTTAATGGCAGTCGCCGCTGTTAACAAAATGGCACGCGGTGCCACTAAATATTTTGTGGGCCGACTTCACATGCACTTACGCGGATGAAGGATGGAGTTTACACAGCCGGCCTTAAAGCTGTTATTGTTCAACACTGTTAGTCTTAATGTGCATGCAGCGGGGAGTCGCACAGCAACATGCGTCAGCGTGTTTTAAACAAAATGAGACGTGCAAGACTTCATCTCTGACAGCGCAACGTTCACTCAGGGCTTTTCGTGTCTAAGAGAGGCTGTGGAGAAACATACAGGGTTTGAATGATCAAAAAAAAAAAAAAACCCTCTTGTTTTCAGATAAAAACGTAGGTGGCCTGGTCGTCTGTGGAGATCCCGGAGGAATAAACTTGGGAGTTTTAGCCTGCTCCCGGTGTTGATGTTGAGCACACTCATGACTCTGCTGGAAAGGCGCGGATGTCTCGCGGGGATTAGAAATTAACAAATCTTAACTCAGGCAGGATCACATTTAACTACCTAATGGGAATGGATGTTGGGAGCGTTGCTCAAGCGGGGCCCGAGATGATGACACTTCCTCGCGTTGCGTCAACCTACTGCATGTTGAAACCTTCTAAGAAGCCACCCTATAAGTCTTGCTGCTGTTGCTGGCATAATGTCATAAGCCTCTTCATGCGGCGAGGGAAAGTTGCCTCGCTATACTCCACAAAAAGGCTGTGTCATTATTTACATGAACTCCTCTAAATAACGGCGACGCTGATGGAAGCGATGTTGGAAATGATTGCTTCTTAGTATCCGTTGCTTGCGTTTGTGGCGGTCAGTGAATCAGCCAGTGACCAGCTAGTTTAGGAATGTTTAGTCCGGTTTCGCGGAACTCGCGGAGGAGCGCTCACCACGGAGCGGTGTCCGCTGTGTTCTGGCGATTTTTACCGGCTTTTGACTATTTGTTATCATGTGAGAAATCAGCCATCACAGTCATGCCTGGTGGTGGCGTCTGATTTCATTCCAATTCAGACGTCTACCATGCGATTTATAGAACAATTAATGGGTGCATCATGATGCATAGCTCTGTTTACTCACTATGTGCCTGCTTGCCACTTTTACAACATATCTGTAATGTCACATGATAGAAATAAACGTCTGAGATTCCCTCTATTATCATTTATGATGGTCTTTATGATGGTAGACCAATCAGGCATAACAATAATGCCACAGCACTGCAATAGGTTTTTGTTTTGTTTTTGTTTTTGGTCATCCCACTCATGCATTAGTGTGACATAATATTAGGGACACCTCGGTCAATCCAGTACAGTTCAACAGCATCACAACATAAAGTCCCAATTAGGGCTGCAACGATTAATCGATGACTAATCGACTTCCGAATTAATCAGCAAGTATTTTGTTAATTGACTAATCGTTTTAAGTCCTTTTTTTTTTTACGAAGAAAAAGTCCAAATTCTCAGATTCCCGCTTTTTATATATGAATATTTTGTGGTTTCTCTAGTCTGACAGTGAAGCTCTTTGGGTTGTGGACTGTTGGTTTGAGGATGTCTTCTTGGGCTTCGGGAACAGTGATCAACATATTTTTTACTACTTCATTGACCAAAAAACACATTGATTTGTTGTTATTTCCGTTCTCTGTCAGTAGCAGCGAATATCGGCAGCAAAATTAATTAAAAGATGTCCACACTTGCCTCTCTGTTGGGGCTAGTTATGATATCACTAAATGTGGGTTTTTCTTTTATTTTTTTGTTGATTGAAATTTGTATTTGTTGGTGCATTTCCATTAACTTCAAGTGCTAAAATTCCAAGAAAAATGGGATTTAAAAAAAAAAGGAAACCAGGTAGTTGTTCATTTTCAGAGAGCCTTTTCTATTCCATATTTACTGTTGCAAAAACAAAGGTATTTCTTATCCTATCACTGGATTAATCAGTGGAACAATCGATAGAATACTTGATTGCGAAAATAATCGAAAGCTGCAGCCTTAGTCACCATAACAATTGTACAAATATAACAACACCTCTGTCAAACAGATCCCAATAAAATTCAACGTAAAACTCTTTCGGATGGAAGGTGTCGCATTATATTCTTCGGTAAACATGCAGTGCTTGCACTGTTATGCTTGATCGGTGCGAGCGTCAAGCGGAAGGTTGCCCTCGCCGGCGCACTTCCCAGCACAGCAAAGAACCGGCAAAAAAAAAAAAAAAAAAAAACAACTAAAGTGTGCCTGTGGCAGCATCCTCGTTGTAAATTTACATAGAGTTCAGCAAAACAGGAGCCACATGCTCTTACAGCAGGTGTGGTTCGCCTGTACTAACATTGACTCAAGCGCAAAAGACACCTTTGCATGCACCGTCTGGTTAAATCCTGAAGGTCTCGTTGCGCCTGTGTTGCCTACAAACGCGGCGAATGTTCGTTAGCTAATGCTTCCCGCTCAGGCCTCGTCAGCTCCGCCGGTCGGCTTCCCGCACACCTCTCGGAGTCAGCTTGCATATCATGTGGCTCTTGTTCACCTTCCACTCACGCGATCGCCTTCAGCCTGCTTCACCATATGATAGGCTGAGCTGTAAGGAACGGACGGATGTCAGCGGCGCGCACGCTACATGCAGAGTTTAGCAGAGGTCCACCGCATCTGTGTCTGTGGCTGGCTGTTGTTTCACATGATCATTATGTTCGAAGTTCTGGGTTTTGAAATTCATATTCTTGATCCTCCAAAAAAAAAAAAAAAGAACCACAATGAATCTAAGAATCAAGCTTTTCCTTCCACCGCCACCGATTCCGCTGTCAGGCAGTTTGTTCAACCTGTTTTTGAGCCAGTCGTAGGAAATGGCTGTTATCCTCCATAAGCAGATATTCCAGTCTGCAGTGTGGTTTCATGCACCTCACCGTTAAACCTGAAAATCCATTAACTAATTTTTTAAATGAAAGCTTGAGGTGCCTTGCAGTGTTTCCCCTGTAAAGAAGGAACTCTTGTGTTTACATTGAGGTGTCACTTGTACATCAGGTGCACCCTCCGGGCATAACAATTACTTCATTCCCTTTTGCATAAACTATTTGCACAGTTGATTATCGAAGTATGTTAGAGCCTGCTTTTTTATGTCCATGTTCAGAGGCCGTTCTCAGAGTTTGCTCTCTGACCCGCCCCTCCGGTCCAGCAGTGTTGGCGAGGAAGTAGGTGATGGAAATTTGGCTGTGGCGTGTTGATCCATTCTGACAGAAGCCCGTGTTTGACCTGCATGGCTTTGCGGGGCTGAATGGGGTGTTAGCTCGCTTTTGTTTTCACCTCGCTCTGGCAATGACGGTCATGATTCAGCCGCCCATCTTTACAGGCAACACATTCTTGGCACATTGTGGCTGTGTTTGAGGTTTTTTTTTTTTTTTTTTTTTTTTTTTTAAACATTAGCAAA
>CAAKHG010034708.1:17813-42096 GCA_901007715.1 Dactylopterus volitans
AATTTTTTTTTTTTTCCTTTTGGCTTTTTTTGGTTTTTTTTTTTTTTTTTTTTTTTTTTTTTGACATGCCCTCTGTCTGGAGATTGATGAGGGGCAATATTGACATTTCTGCCTTGTGAAGTTCCAAGTAATCTCTCACTACACAAGTACCTGTCTCAGTTCCCAGGCCATTTCAGTGCAATTTATTTCAGTGCAACGTCCAATCCAGTGAGCTATAGGCTCTGTTGAGAGAGAGAGGGGGGGTCGAGAGAGAGCAAGTTGAATTTATTTTAATAAGGGAAATGACAGAATACATTTCGGAGTCTTTTTTTTTTTTTTAAACCTTTTTGATTAAAGTTCTAACCTGTTAGGAAAGAGACAGAAAAGGACACTCTCTCATTGCTTTTCCCATTAGGTTTAATGCCCCAATCCATTTAAGGCCCATGACGCTTCAGTGCCAGGGTATCCACACACACGCATGCACACACAAGAAATTACTTTGAGATGCTCAATGACCTAATTGCAGTAAGTGCCATATTTATCAGACTACACAATTAAAGTCCTCGAGATGAGGCTTATGTATGAAATAAGCGAAACTGCGTCAGTTTGAAATCGTTTTTGCAGCGTTTGCCCGGCAACACGGCACACAGATGGATAAACATCCAGTGAGTCACGGCAGAGATGATTACTTACAATAAGTTGGAAAGAGGTTGAATCTCCTTGTTAGGTTCTCATCAGCAGAACGCAGACTCTTACCACGGCTTGGGCTCAGACAGGAAGTGGCATTCAGAATCAAAGCTGAATAATATCATCCCTACAAGTCATAGCGAGAGCACGGGAAGTTTCTGTATGAGAACCGTCTCCTATCCAGTTAATGCTACGAGTACACCGGTGAAGCTGATATTCCTCAGTTACACTCACATTAGTGTAAGGAAGTACACATACAAATGTTTTGGGGTTTTTTTTTTAAATTGAAACCACGTGGGAAATTTAGCACAATAAGTCTATGCTGCTTCGGTAAGATTAAGCCAAAATCAGATTTCATAAACACTCCTTATGTACTTATGTGACGGCAAAATTCATAATTTCCTGTCTGAATGTGGTCTAGCGAATCGGCTAATACAGCAGGATGTGCCCTTGTCTGCGTGCCAGTGTTCTCTTTTTTGACTGCAATTTTTTTTTTTTGTCCCCCCTCCCATCCCCGATGATGGTTCTGATCAATGACTTAATGCTACATTGCGCCGCGGCGGCGGCGGCTGCGAGCGGTCTGGAGCCGTGTCAACGAGGCGGCTCGTTTCACACTGTCAGTCAGGGGCCGTCGGTTCTCGTAAGACTGCCTGCGTGAGGCGTCGGGAGGATGTGGTCAGGACAGCACCAGCCACAATCTCATAGTAACAGCTGTACTATCTAGCAGCAGTGTCGCTTCTACAGCGGCTCCTGGCGCGCGCCGGGCGTTACAGCGTAGCCATGTGTGATGCTAAGCACGCCTCCAGGACATCTCAACTGGCATGCCGAGAAAGAAGTGAAACCCATAGTTGCCGGTTGACTAAGTAACGCCCTTGCAGATAGTTTAATTTTTGATGTCGACGGAACAGCGAAGGCGAGGCGATACACCACCCAAAACCTACAAAAACCCGTCCTCCCACTGCACCCGTCATCGCCGGCAAGTTCTGAAGCGCATACACGTCCACAGAAGCTTCCTTCGTTTCCTTTTTTTTTTTTATGCTCAGTGTATATTTACATATCATAATTCTTTCCATGGATATGACAAACCACGGTGCCTCCTTGCTGAGAGCGGCAGTGTTTTTAGCTGAGCACACAGAAGGAGGCGATGAGAAATACTTACTGAGGTTTTTGTTTCTTTGAGAACAATTTTTAACTGGCATAAAGTTGACCGGCGACCACATCCTCAACTGTGAAGAAAAAAAATGAAAATTTTAACATGTGACGTCCATCTTTTGGTGCACACGGTGTTGTTTTGGGCGGAGTAGCACGTATGAACCTTCTCTGCGCCAAAAATAGATGTGTAATAATGACCTCTACCGAGAAGCTTTACGCCCACTTCAGAATTAAGGAAGTGATGAGGGTTTGGTTTTACAGTTCTTCATAGTCACATTTGTATAATCTATCGCACTTTTTTATGAATACACATTTTCTGACACCCTAACAACAACATTTAGAGAATCGGACAACCTTGCCAGAGGTCAACACACATCGAATGCTTTTGAAACGCAAGTCTTCGTTTGCTTGAAAGATCAGATTAGGCAGTTAAGCAGCTGCGTTCCTCGTCTGCGTTGCGTGACAGCTATTTGATACAAAAGCACTCACCAATAGTCTGAGTAATGGCTCAGCTCCTCGGCAGTCTGTTTTCAACTCAGTGTGTGTCTTTGGTCTTTACCAGCCCATTTTAAATTGTCTTCACAAGTAAATTGTCACCATGCCGTACGTGGGTGGCCAGTGGCAGGAGAAATAATGAGCTCATGACTGCACTTCACTTCCCACCTCCATCTCACCTCAGTCCTTTGGATTAAAGAGGATCTTTCCACTGCTTGGTGAATAACACTTTTTTTTTTTTTTTCTCACAGGTCTGGTAGGGGAAGAAAACAAACTCATCTTGAGATATCACGCACTGTTGGGAGGGAAAACAATATGGTATTAATTATGGTGGACAAGTAGTGCTGCGAGTTGTAGTTTCTTCATGGGAGCTTGGTTGAACTAGTTTTTTGTTTCAGAATGTGTTGACGAGCTCTCGTTACTGCCTAACGTTGCCCAATTATTGTTTGTTTATTTATTTGTTATCGTATTTTTTTTTAAAATTATTTTTGTGGCATTTTGCCATTGTTTCTTGTTTGTTTTTTGTCAGCACAGTTGAAGATAATACACAGGAGAGCAGGGATAAAGAGGGGCGACTGAAGCCGGGGCTGCTCCTGTAAGGACGTTGTACATTGGGTGCATGCTTCAGCGAATGAGCCACCGCGGCGCCCAATTCTTAGATTCATTATTCATCGGACGAATTATTCATGAGATCACACATGTAGGTCCTTCATTTTGGCAGTCCACCTGTGTCAAAGTACAGTGACTTATAATCTCAATCACAATTGACCAAAAAAAAAATGAACATTGGACCACGCAGCGGCAGAAAAATGCACTCCCTGGGTAGTCGCCTTCTTCACACTTGATTTAACCAACAACTGATACGGTACAGCAGCAGCTGGGCATCTACCAGGTTCAGTCTCCAGTGGGACTTGACAGCCTTGCAGCTGGAGAGCAGAAATTCACCACAACGTAATTTTATCATTTTTATAATCAGACAACGACATCTTTACTGCAAGATTATGTGCGAATATGTCCTGCTGGGTCCTGTATTGCTTAAAATAATCATGATTTAAATTATTTTCCCCCTACAGAGTCAGAAATGTGCCGGTAAACCACGGTGAAACATTTGCAAATGGTACCCCGACTGTTTCTATCGCTGACGAACTCTGTTTCTAGGGGAAATTTATCTTTATTGATACATTTTTCGATAAAACTTGAGCGCGGACGTCTTTGCTCACCAATCGGAAACGCAGCAGGGCCAGAGAACTTGTTTTGGCTACTCTGGCTGCTTGCCGTGGCAACATTACGAAGTTGTTAGCAAACATGTTAACAGTACGCAGCATGTCGGGACCAATCCAGCTGTTACATAAACTTGATATCACAAAATGATGATCAGCACAAAATTGGTCTGCTGACAAGCTTCCTGAATGGCCAAGCAGATGTGTTTTATGCCAAAGCGCCCCATGAAGGGTAGTTTTTTTTTTTTTTTTTGGTACCATCCGGGTTGTTGATTCTGATAAGATAATAGTGCTCAGTCTGATTGGTTGGCATCGTTGTGACTTGAGGCTAGTCCCGATTTTGAAGTCGAAGTGCCACAGTATGATTCAGGTGAATCTTTATGTCAGGGATGTAGTTAGAACAGGGAGTAATGGGGCGCCTGTGATGATCTCTGTTACACAGACAGTTCATAACTGCTCGCTGAGCCAGAAAACTGTGGGATTCGGTGCATCGGGGACTCGGATCCCTATGGGATATCAGAGCAGTCGGATACGGTCTGTCTTCCTCCTACGTTCTCATGATCTCTTCCTGTCTGTCTGTCTGAGCCTCGACTGCTATCATTCATTCACTCGCCAAACGTATGTGGAAGCAGTATGTATAGTATACAAGTTATTTCCCCTGACAGGCAGAGGCTGATAGTATCGGGTTGGTTCTCCTTAGTATGAAACAGACATGGAAACGTCTAATACGATTTTAATGTTTTGCTGACGTGCCTTTAAAATGTATCTGGAGTTTCCCAATCTGAACAAAATGAGATGAGTAACAGACAAATTAACTCAGTTTTGAGCACTGACAGGCGCCAGCCAGCTATGGACATTTTTTTTTTCTTTCTCAACAATGAAAAAAGACATCACCCTTGGTTCATCTGACACTGTATAGAATTGTAGTGCTCATTCAGCTGTGTGTGTGTTGTTCTTGTTTATGTTATGTGCGTTCCAGAATGCCATTCTGCTGGTGGAGATTTTTCATACCACTCACACTGCCAGGCGACCGTCTTGTTGAACTTTGATCGCAAATAAAGGTCCATAACACACAGCAACTTCTGAGACATGAAAACTAAGAGTGTCTTGATTGAGGCAATGCCTGCTGACATTTGTTGAATGTTTTCTCATTTTGAAGCTGCCTTTCGAATAATGTGATGTCCTCTGGAATGGCTGACAAAGTCTTGATCATGGTGCACTTTGAAGATGGTTTTAGTGATGAACTTTAGTTAACAGAGATAAACTGTTATGATAAGTGTCGAGAATAAGCCGCCTACAAAGAAAATATCTGATATGACTATAAATAGACATTCTGGGACATGAAAAACTATTCTTCTTGCAAAGGAAAACATGCTGGGCTATCTGCCAGAGGCAGGAAATGGTCTGTTGCATAATGAATAGTCTCCCCAGGAATACAAATGCAAAGAGATGGGTGTGCGCTGCATTGTTTTCTAGTTTTGGTAAAGGAAGCAGAGGGAAATCCTGAGGAGAGAATGACTGGCATGGCAGCCCTGGCAGTCCAGCAGGAACCAGCTGCATACCATGAGCAAGCTGTGACCGTAATTCAAGGTTAGCATGAAGGCTAGAAGTCCACATTCTTTCCCAGATCATAAGGATTATCTGCAGTCAGGCATTTAGCCTTTAAGCTCCCCTTTCATGTAATGAACTCCCCTTAAGCAGCAGACTGTATAACAGAATGTAGTTTATTATTTTACTAGATATGGTCCATCCGTAGTTCGAGGTGTAGGACTCTACCAGTCATTGTAAAAGTGCCAGTTGGTGTACACTGCAATACTGTCCCATGCCTGCCTCTCTCCTCTATGCATACGCATTTAGCGCCACTATATGATGCCATTTTAACTGCGTTTTTAAAAAAACGAAAACAAAACGGACCGTGACTGTTCAGCCGAGTGCATTGCTGTCACTCTCTTGCTGCATCTTGTCCAATCGCAAACAAGTATATACATGATGAAGCACAGCACAGCAAATGGAAGGATTTAACTGACAGCAGCTGCTGAGCCATGGCTCGCCTTGTGGGAGAAAATAAGGCTGGCAAACGGGAGGCAAAATTGAGAGATCCCGATTTAACGGCCACAAAGATGAGACAGAGGTTGCTAAAATGACATTGAATTTAATCCAATCAAGTTCTTCCATCCATCATACCTCGGGAAAAAAAAAATGCTCGGATTATGTGTGATCAGTGTCACTTGTTGAGGTATGCGACTGCTGTTTGATTACATAAGAGGCTGTGAACGTTTTAAGCATTTCATTGAACCCCAAATAAAATTAAGTCGCAACTCGGCTGCAGGGGTGAGGAATTCTTAGCTCGGCGACATCATATAGTTGACAGAGTGAAGCACTCATTTCACATAAAGTGGAGCCATTTAATATGCCACATGATAAACAACGGTTTGGGTCTGCCCGCTGGCCGGATGCAAAACTTGTCTCATGAGTTTTAATAGTCCAAAATTTGAAATCATGTGCTTGTGCTGAAGGAACCTACTGAAGTAGGAAAGGTATGGCTCAATGAAAACATCAAAAATGTGAACTTGTGTGGGTGATTCTCCTGAGGGAGGCTGCTGTTGTATCTCCATAATATACAGTGACAGGTACCTCAAGTCAAAGACCAAAGTTGCTGCTGTGTTTCTTCCCAGTAAATGTTCAAGGGAACAAAGGGGAGCTAGGAAGGAAGACAATATGCTGCTTAAAGCAGACATCCTTTTTGTGTTGCGTTCTGCTGTATTGTTCTCATTAGTAAGTATTAGATTCACTGAGGTGAAATGGGGGAATTTTTGTATTCCAATTGTATTTAATTTGTGCAGAAAGTTGGTGTAAAACTGCTGTGGCGAGCAGGCAGGCAGGTTAATTTAAGAAGTGTTGCCCTAAATCTGATTACATCAGGGTAAACAAACTTCAGTAAATGTACGAAACAGCACTTTTTTGTTATTGATTAAACCAAGTGTTGTTTTTCCATTCCATTCAGCCTGTGTATTGCAAATTGATACCAGAGTAATGCTTTTCTATAACCAAAGTGTCAAATGTGTGTACTTCTACACTATCGGCGTTTGTGTGTGTTGTGGTGAAAGTGGTGTTATTTTTCTTCTTACACCCATTAATATTTTATGTGCTGTTACTCTTACAGTTGTGTGTTATCGTTCAGGTATTTTAAAAAATATTTTTATTGGATTTTTTTTTTTTGACTCTTTTTTTAAAGGGAAACATGTCATTTGTAATGATGCTAACAAACTAGCACAGGCATATACCATACAAACCAACAGGGGTTCACTTTTGTACTTAAGGAGCTACAGTCATACATGTAGCATGGCTCATTTTTAAGGGGGGAGGGGGGGGTCAGTGCAGTGAGGGTGGCTGCTGAGTGAGACTGAAGGTGATGTAAGTGAGTAAGTTAGCGGTGAAGCTGTGAACGTAGCCGTGTCATGTGCAGCGCATTCTGGCTTTTTGCGAGCAAAAAAAAAAAAAAGACGCTACAGCTAAGAGCAAGGTCTCCATGTTTTTGTGCGTGTGCGAGTGCATGTGAGGGAGACGGGGAGAGAGAGAAAAGGCTTCTCAGATTTGTGGCTTAATCTTATTGCAAATTAGAAACAGAGATGGTGAGATAACGGTGCAAGATTAAGTTCATGCAGCCTAAATAAAAAAGAAAATCTATTGTGGCAGTTTCTCTGAAACAGAGCGCAGGACTAGCAACTTTGATTTGATTTCTTTAGCTAACGATGAGAAATAAAGGAATTATAGGGCAAATGCATTCTGTCTTTAAGCTGCTAACTTTTTTAGAAGCAAAAAAAGATCATGCATTATTTCTTCAAGTTACTTCATAAAACTCAATTCTTCAATGTTTTCATTCTGTGTTAATGTCAAATGCAATTGATGCTTGAATTGTGAACCCTCTAATACTTACCTTCCATACTCAGTAATAATATTGATACCTGTATGTTCGTGTATTCACGTTTATACATATATATATTTTTTTTTTTTGCAGGATGGCTCAAGGCAGCGCAAAGAAAGAAAGAAGACTGTGTCATTCAGCAGCATGCCCACTGAGAAGAAAATCAGCAGCGCAAGCGACTGCATCAGTGCAATGGTGGACGGCTCTGAGCTTAAGAAAGTGCGGTCCAACTCTCGTATTTACCACCGCTACTTTCTTCTTGATGCTGACATGCAGTCCTTAAGGTGGGAGCCCTCAAAGAAGGAGTCAGAGAAGGCCAAAATTGATGTGAAATCCATCAAGGAGGTTCGGACAGGGAAAAATACTGACACTTTTAGAACTAATGGAACCTACGATCAGATATCCGAGGATTGTGCTTTCTCAATTATCTTTGGAGAGAACTATGAGTCTTTAGACTTGGTGGCGAACACTGCAGACGTAGCCAATATATGGATTACAGGACTAAGGTATCTGATCTCATATGGGAAACACACCTTAAATATGATAGAGAGCAGCCAGAACAACATGCGCTCATCCTGGCTTGGCGAACTTTTTGATGAAGCGGACAATAACAGCAGTAAACAAATAACGATATGTACTGCCGTGCAGCTAGTCAAAAAGTTGAACCCCGGACTTAAAAATGTGAAAATAGAACTGAAGTTCAAGGAGCTTCACAAAGCTAAAGACAAAGTAGGTTCTCATGTCACAAAGGACGAATTCATCGAGGTCTTTCATGATCTTTGCACCAGGCCAGAGATTTATTTTCTCTTTGTTCAGTTCTCCAGTAACAAAGAATTTCTGGATACCAAGGACTTAATGATATTTCTGGAGGCAGAGCAGGGTATGGCACAGGTCAGTGAAGATACCAGCTTGGAGGTCATTCAGAAGTATGAACCATCTAAAGAGGGTCAGCTGAAAGGCTGGCTCTCTCTCGACGGGTTCACTAATTATCTAATGTCCCCAGAGTGCCATATATTTGACCCTGAGCAAAAAGCAGTGTGCCAAGACATGAACCAGCCCTTATCTCACTATTACATCAATGCATCCCACAACACATACCTTATAGAAGATCAGTTCAGAGGCCCATCGGATGTGACGGGGTACATCCGTGCCCTCAAGATGGGCTGTCGCAGCGTCGAGCTGGACGTGTGGGACGGACCGGATAACGAGCCTGTTATTTACACTGGTCACACGATGACCTCACAGATTGTTTTTCGCAGCGTCATCGACGTCATCAACAAATATGCATTTGTTGCGTCCGAGTTTCCATTGCTACTGTGCGTAGAAAACCATTGCTCTTTAAAACAGCAAAGGGTCATGTTTCAGCACCTAAAGAAGATCCTCGGAGATAAGCTCAACCTGGACCCTCCTAAACCCGAGGACTGCTACCTCCCCTCTCCCTCTGAGCTGAAAGGAAAAATCCTGCTGAAGGGTAAGAAGCTGAGCACCAACTGCACCGCTTCGGAAGGTGAGGTGACCGACGAGGATGAGGGGGCAGAGATGTCTCAGAGAATGAGCATCGAGTCGGGTGAGCAGCAAACCGTTGCGCCCAAGAAATTCCAGCTGTCAAAGGACCTCTCTGATCTGGTAACCTTGTGTAAGTCGGTTGAGTTTAAAGACTTCCCAACGTCATTCCAGAACCAGAAGCACTGGGAGCTCTGCTCCTTCAATGAGGTCTTCGCCAGTCGCTGTGCCAGCGACTTCCCGGGGGACTTTGTTAACTATAACAAGAAGTTCCTAGCACGAGTTTACCCCAGCCCCATGCGGATCGACTCGAGCAACATGAATCCACAAGACTTCTGGAAGTGCGGCTGCCAGATTGTGGCAATGAACTACCAGACTCCTGGCCTGATGATGGATTTGAACATTGGTTGGTTTCGTCAGAATGGGAATTGTGGTTATGTGCTGCGACCGGCGATCATGAGGGAGCAGGTTTCCTATTTTAGTGCCAACACTAAAGATTCCGTGCCTGGCGTTTCTCCACAGCTCTTACACATCAAGATTATTAGTGGACAAAACTTCCCGAAGCCCAAAGGTTCAGGTGCCAAAGGAGATGTGGTCGACCCGTATGTATATGTAGAAATACACGGCATTCCTGCTGACTGCGCTGAGCAAAGGACTAAAACAGTCAACCAGAATGGGGACAACCCTCTGTTTGATGAGAGCTTTGAGTTTCAGATAAACCTCCCAGAGCTTGCCATGGTGCGCTTTGTGGTCCTAGACGATGACTACATCGGCGACGAATTCATCGGCCAATACACCATCCCCTTCGAGTGTCTCCAGCCAGGTTTCCGCCACATACCCCTCCAGTCGCTAACCGGCGAGGTTCTGCCACATACCTTGCTGTTTGTTCACGTGGCCATAACCAATCGAAGAGGAGGCGGCAAACCGCACAAAAGAGGCCTGTCTGTACGCAAGGCCAAGAGAAGCAGAGAGTACGCAAGCATGAGAGTCTTATTGATCAAGGCTTTGGATGATGTCTTCAAAACGGCCATGCTGCCACTGAGAGAGGCGACTGACTTAAGAGAAGAAATGCAGGTGAGACATTTGCATTGAACTCCATTCAGTGTTCTGTTTTGTGCACGCCCATCCTTTCCTCGTTTGATATTTGGCCTCACCAGAGCAGTAGATGGTGTCATGTTGTCTTTCTTTAGGCACTGATGTTGGATTTATTTTGGTAACCCTGTTTATATTGCAGTTATTGTGCGCTAACAAGCCTCTGGCTTTGAGTCTCTAACACATCCCGGCCCCCTCTGTCAGTTTGTCCCTGCGGTTGTTTGTCTTGGGTTTAAATCCAGCCTTTCACGGGAAGGTTTGGAGTTATTTGTCTGTGGTTGCTCTATATCCACCACATACCAGTATCAATAGAAATTGTGTTCATGAGTAGCAAAAACATGTTCTCGCAGGTAATAGTTTAGCCTCCAGCCACTCTGTCTGCCCCGATATTCCTCAGTTGGTTTGTAATCATTAATCATATGTAGATGAAGGCTCGATTTAAGTAACGTTGCATCGATGTGCCACCAGACGCGTGTGTCTTTTGGCCAGCGTGTGTATGTCAGTATAAACACATACAGCTACATGCATACCCAGCCTCGGTTTCTCCTCTCTCTCTCTCTCTCTCTGCAGAATGCCATCGTGTCCTTTAAAGAGCTGTGTGGCCTTTCAGCTGTGGCTAACCTGAAGCAGTGCATCTTGGCCCTTGCCCCTCGACTAACCGGACCTGACAACAACCCCCTTCTGGTGTTCAACCTCAACGACCAGTATCCAACCTTGGAGCCCCAAGGCCTCCTACCAGAGGTCCTCAAGAAAGTTGTCACCATTTATGACATGGTGAGTATTATTCAGAAGGAGTTTTTTCCACTTTATTCGCACAGTAATGAAAAAAAAAACACTTGGAAACAAAGGAGATGCAAGCAGATAAGTTTCCCTTAACATCGAAAACACATTTGATCACCAAATTTTACATATTAAAAATAAAAGGGAGACTTTATGATGGTTTGCACAGCCCTCAAAGAACACGAGATACGAGACAACCTCTTATATCTGATAATGTGAGGTAAAAACGTTTTTTTTTTTGTTTTCCGAGCTTGCCTATCCTCATGGTCTGAATGCAGTTAGCAGTGCACAGAGACCGAATTGTGATTTCTCAACACGAACAGCAGTTTGAGAGGCATTTGCCAGTGCTGTTGTCTACGCATCCGTCCATTAAAGTGAAAGAGCTCTTGCCAAGCCGACTGGTGTGGGCTCCAGTCAGATCAATATCTCGGCTTTGCTGGACTTGAAGGGGACAAACAGACACGGTTAGGTAATATGGTTGGAGCTCTGTTGAGTAATACAATCAATACAGTCACAGATTATGCAACATGCCACAGAGGTTATTCCCAGACGGAGCCATTTCCCTCAACGCATCCAGTTCCCTTCCAAAGATTGTTGGATTCTCGAGACTCTCATTGATGAGCTCGGGCAGGAGGAAGAAACTCCACCAAATATCGACTGGCAGACGCAGTTGCCAAGTTGAACTGCTATGAATATATGTATTTTTTTTGCATCCACACATTAGTTTTTTCATTAGATTTATCTTTTTAGCTGTTTATTAAGAAAAAATAGAATCAGGTGATGACTGTTGAGCATTTCTCGGTGAGGACATAATGTGTTTAATACATTTGAAAATTGTTTGACTCCGAGTGGCACTTCAAGAAATGCTTATGCAAAGAAGAGAGGTTACAATTGTACATTCACTTGCACTGTATCAGGATGTTTCAGATGCTGATATGTTGATTTTCTTTTTTGCAAACGGCTCATTTGCAACTGCATCAAATGCTCAACTGATCAATAGTCAACGACGTGCATTGCATACCCTGTAAAGCCCTTTTCAAAACGTTTCACAAATTTCCCTCCGCCAAACTCCTGCAATTATGTTTCGGCATACAGTTTGACGTGCACTACATTACATTTCTGCCATGACGTTATGTGTAATAGTTGAGGTTTGCAAGCCAGCATCGAGTAGTGTTTGTTTGACAGAGCATCCATCTGTATATTTTACAGCACGCCGCATTCGTGTGGACTCAAAGGCTGAGCATTTGAAAAAGGGGGGATAATGCTGAATCGGAGACAGATTAAGGTGACCCCTCTGCTCTGCTCAGACTTGAGGGCTAGGTAATTGGTCCTGATGGAAAGAGTGCTAGGAAAATTGAGTTGGAAGGAAGAAAGGAGAAAGTGATGGGTGTTCGGGGACCAAAAATCAAATAAATTAAGGGCTTGGGCTTAAGTGGTATGAAGCTGCAGGCCTTGATCACCCGCAAACTGCCAGTGAAGAGGGTAGGCAGGATGGCGCGGAGCAGAAGAGGAGCTGACAGGTTCGGAGGCATAAATGAAACCAGGAGAGGCAAACGTAAAGAGTTGTAAATAATGTATGGACCGGTACAATTACAAATTCAGGCACCGTGTCAAAACCCACTGCTGGGACGAGGCGGGCTTTCGCTCCCTAATTGGCAAAAATAGAATCTGGGTCTCAATCCCTGCCCATTTGGGAGCCGGGGAAAAAGGTGGAGAGGCAGCATGATGCCAGCTTGGGGTCTTAGATAATATGGCCTGATTTCTGTTTTTGTTTACAGCAGCTGACTTAAAGGCTATAATCTGTAGATGGAGGCGATTTAGGATCCAAGGGGGACATGAAACCCCATATGTTAGTCATTGTTCGCTTCACAATACCCACACACTATTTTTTTTTTGCCACTGAAATAGACTTAAGTATAAGAAATTTACTTATAATTTACTATGTAGAAATCTACTATTATTCATCTGCTCATTTTTAATAGCGATGGATTTACAATTAACATTTGTGTGTGCTTAAAGTTTGGCCATAGCTTTACCTTGTTGCATGCAGAAATGTATTGTTCATCATTGTAAAAATGTCTGAACATTTGAATCTGTGAAAAAGGGTTAATTATGATGATGATGATGATAATAATAATAATAGCAGAGCTCAGGAGGGGGTTGTCTTCAGTGCGCAAATGGCCGCAGTCCACCCACTTGTCCAAGTATGTGCCTTTAAATACATTTGAGATGCTGCGTCTGCCACCACCAAGACAGTAATTTCTTCACCCATCGGGGATGTAATCACAGTGTGCGCCTCAGCTGCAGCTGCCGAGTGACACAGACAGCCACAATCATGTAGTAAGGACTCCTCGCCGCACAACACGGTGACTCACTGGACGGGCTGGTTTAATTATATCTGTGCTCAACCCATAAAATATCAGGGGCTGGACTCTTCGTAATCGCGCTAAAAAAAGACGCCGCGCTCAAAAAGTCCCACCGCCGTGCCCCATGTTGTCAGTAATTGGGCTAAAATGAGTCGGGGCAGCTAAGCCGGGGTTCAGGCTCTGCCGATCTTGGTCGTGAAAATTGATGCCCCAGACTAGTGCATGTGGGATTGGCTCAAAATAAACTAAAGCCGGCCATGTTTACGGTAATGAAGGATCTATTCATCCATTAGAACAGCGAGGCGCATTGTTTTCGATAGTTGTTAGAGGACAATGCAGCTCTTTGGCATAGAGGAGTCACAAAAGGGGAAGAAAAAAAATATATCGGTCATGTTGACAATAGAAAGAAACAAGAAGAAGAAAAAAAAAAACCTCTATCACCAGACATATCCTTAAGTTCAAATATCAGACCGAGTGATCTGATGATGTTTACAACTTGTGCGGTCACAATTGGTTTTTTTTGATGCGAGTTTCCATTTTTAAGGCTCCGGCTCCAGGCTGTTGTTGAAAACCCCCCTGCATGCCAGCTCTGCGCTCGCGCTGCCGCCTCTCGGCTCTCCCTGCCCAAATAACAGAGCTGGCATGCTCCAGAGATCGATCTCAAGGACATGATGTTGGTCACTGCTCTTTTCCACAGAATGCCTCTCTTACACCAAGGCCAACTTAAATGTTTTCTTTCTTTTTTTTTTCTCCCCTCCCCTTTCCTTCCTTTGCATCTTGGCAGCAGCGTCGGACAGCCGGGCTTTGTGACATGACCTTGCAGCACTCTTAAGCCACTTAGGGAGTTTACAAGTGATTGTACAAGTCAATTACAGCAAAGCTCTGTACACAAAAGGCTACAATACCCAACACACACTAATTGAAATCAAAAGCGGGGCAACCTTTTAACTTGTAAAGCTCTTTTTCTTTTTTGGGTTACAGCTTACAACTGAAGGTCCATTGAACAGTTTGAGCTGTTATCAGGCAATTTATTCACTTAGTGTTCATTCACCTTTTTTATGTGTTTTAGTCCTCATATGAATCTTTTACCTCCTGAAACACCACTGAGCCATCATCCTGGTGTAAGCAAAGATTCTTTTTTTTTTTTTTTTTAAATGTTTTCTTTTGTGGTGGAGCTGAGGGTGGGCGGGTGCAGAGTTGGCACATCGATATGTAAATGGGTTTCCAAGCGCTTTTGAGCCTGATGAGAGCCACCATGAGAGGCTCCTCAGTCTGCGGGTCAGCGGAGTTTGCGCTCTCAATTAAGGCGGAGCATAACACCAGAGGAGCCAAACTTGGCATCTTTTCACAGCTGTAATTTTCCCAGATAACACCGTCGCGGTGGGCTGTCTAATGACTCTGTTTATGCTTTTGCGCTCGCCGTAATGACACGACCTTGATCGTTCGCAGGCCCCTTTTTTTAAATAATGCCGTCAGGAAAACCCAAGCGTCGCGATTCGACATTTATAGTTTCCTCCTAAAGACAGGGCGCTCCCGCTACCTGAAGGAGAAATGAAACTTTTTATAAAATCCCCTAATTGCTTGTGCGTCCTGCCCTCTAATTTTGGCTTTCGAAATCCCAGTTCAGCAACGTCGCCCACAGACGTGCCTGTAATAACAGTGTGCCTTTCCGAGCCCTCCCTAGATAGACACCCGGCCACCAGACAGAGACTACTTTATTGTGGGATACAAGTTGGGGTGTTTTTTTTTTTTTTGCTGATTCGGAAAGGAAATGCTAATAAGGACAATATGCTTGTCTCCTTTTTTTTTCCAGGTGATCCAGACCAGCAAGACTCTGCTTGAGAGCTCCGAGGGGGTATATGAGAGAATTCTACAAACCCAAAAAGCAGGTAACGGAAAGCCAGATGAACAAACATAAAAGGCTGCGTTTCCCCAGCCAGACCCTGAATATCATTTTATCCAAGGTTTCCTGCAGCCCCCACCATCTCTCTGAACAAACACATATTACACAGTATGAAATTAGGCTGGACTGATTATACATGTTTGCCTAAGTGGAATTACCATTCGATTAATGCTCATGAATGGGATCCAGTCACTGTTTATTTCCTTTTTTTTCACCCCCCCTTTTGAAAAGCCGCGGTTCAGACAGAGGTGTTTAATTCACACCAGTCGCAGCCTCTACGCTGGATTCTAATTACAAGGTTTGGTTTAAGGTTCAGAGGGATGAGTAGGTGGAGTCACCGCCAAGAGCTGAGGCCAGACAACATCAAAGCTGGCAGATGGCACCCTATCTATAGCTTTTCCTCCATCAAACGCACCATAATATTTAGATATGTGTATTTTATGTTAATCCAGTCCTGAGCTTCTGGGCTTTTTTTTTTTTTTTTTTATACTGACTTAATGCTGTCAAGGGTAGTTAATTCAGTCTCAGAGGCAGTTTGATTGACAGCTCATTAGTGCCGGAATCAAGAGCACGCACGCAGACGGGGTCTCAGGAGGGATCCTGTTGGTGCAGGATGCTGTCAAAAGGATGGACCTCTTTTCCTCTGGTCGGTGTTATCGGCGCTCAAGTTCTTGTCAGGGATCAGCCTTTATTCCGCGACTGTTCCTCTTTAATAAGTTGCAGTCTAGACCAAAAAAAAAAAAAAAATTGGGCAAAAACTTGGACAGTTATGTGCTTCATTATGCATCTCTTTTTGGCAATGAATTCCCTCTCATCAAGGGCTAATTTATCACTGACTAAGCCTGCTGGAAGCTCGAAGTGAGAGTGTAAGGGAGGAGAGGCGGACCATCATTACCACGGCTCGGCTTTATTGGTTTCCAGATAGATGACTTATGAAATATTCATTGTCCATTATCTTGGCACATCAGAGAGGAGGAGTGCCTTTTTAACCAGGGTGAATCATCGGCTTTGCGTCGTTTTTTTTTTGTTTTTGTTTTTTTTTTTCTTGTTACCATTCCGGTTTGACCAACTTCCAGCCTGTGACAATCACCCGCCACTGGCTCCGGGATTAAGTTGCGCTTGAGTATGCCGGCGTCAGAAGGATCTCCAAATCCTCTGCTCAGACAGCTCCTCTGCTCTCTGCAGCTGGGAGTTTTATTTTAGCAGCCACCCCATTTGGTTCCGATTTTGGCAGCGCCATGTGCAAATCACTTTAAAACGGCTACTTTTGTGGAGTGAATGTGTTGCGTCTGCGTTTTCTTTTTTTGAAAGCGCTTGGTCTGTGCGGACTCGGCGCACATTACTCATTGATTGCGAGAGCACATGGGGGGAAAAGTGATTTTTCAGCTCATGTCAACAAGTTCTACTTGTTGCTCGTCTTTCTCGGATCGCTCTGTCGAAATAATTTAGAGCATGCGACAACGTTTTTTTCTCTTTTTTTTGGGATCTTCGTCTCCAGGAGAAACGGCGATCCAGGTTCCACTCTAGCACATTAGCGCGCCATCACGTTGAACCCGATGTAACCGTCGTTTCTGCCATATAGCGCGCGCTCACCCGTAGCGATGAGCGGCTCAGCTGAGCGAACGCGACATTTATATTAAGCAGTCGAATGAACGAACACTCAAGTGGAGCGGGCCCTCTATGGAAAGCTGACGCGGAGGCTTTGTGTGGCTTCTGGTGTCAAAGCACAATCACACATGAATATCTAAATTAGCTGGAGGAGATTCAACCACCGACAGTCGCAAACTGGGGCACAACAGACGGCAAACTGATAAGCTTGACGATTAGTTCATTCCTCATCTGAAACTGATATAATTTCCTCCCAGTGGTGAGTGTGTGTATCGCACGTGCAGTCCTGCACACGCGTGTGCTTCAGCATAGGCGTTCGCCGCGGTATCGTGTACTCGTCTTGTGCAGAAACTGGGTCAGTACAAACCCGACCACCACCCACCCCCGCGCGCCCCCGCCCCCCACTCTCTCCAGTTAGTGGAATGTTCCGGCAGCAACAGCTAATAAAGTTGTGAATAATCCATCAAAATCGGCTCAGACGGCGCCCTTTAAAAAAAAAAAAAAAAAAAAATAGAAAGGCTCCGGCGGTGTCGGAGAGCACTGGCAGGTGTTTGCAGCTCAAACATGGATGTCACTCCCATCATGCAACATTCACTCAGGCCCCGATTAGCATTCGGGGCAGCGGGATGTCACTGCCCGATGCAGACTAACAAGACGAGTGCTGAACATGCTCCTAAATGCCAGCTGCTAAACGACGGAGTACAGCTATGCAGCGCCGAGCCGCGCTGACATTTTGCAGAAGGCGACGCCAAGAGTCAACATTTGCGCGCGTCGCGCGCGCCGTGTTGTCTTTTAACGTAGCTCCCTCAAGATCAAACCGCTTAACAAGAAGTGTGGCAAATTACTGCTTAATTATTGACTACATGCAGTATTGTATTATTGCTTTTCAGATCATTTTTGCTGTATTTTTTTTTTTTTTACTTTATGCTTGCTCTGCTCTATTGGTGTCAGTCATTTTACTTACTTTCCTTTATCCTTGCTCTCTTGGTGCCATACAGTTTACATACATTAACCTCGCTCTACCGGTATCAGATATTTTAGCAGCTTTACTCTGCTCTGTTGACATCAAACGTTTGGCTTACCTTGCTTTATCATTGCTTTGTTATCTGCTTGACTTTGGCTCTATTGTTTTAATCCTGTTATGTGAAACGGCACCACGTATGCGACAGGATCCACATGAAAGCGTCGTAATATACAGCATTTCTCCAAATAAAAGCCAGGTTGTCGATTAAACTCTGGGAGTCCTGTGATAGCAGGGGTCGTGGATAGTAAATAATATCTCATTCCCAAAAACTGGGGGGTAAAATTGAGAGAAATGAAATGGAAGATTGGAAAAAAGAAAAAAAAAAAAGTGCACCGAGTGACTTATTTGCAGTCTGGCGTCTGTCTTGAGTGCTCCTCTTAGACATTTTTTTGGCCCAAGAAACAGGAGCAAAAAATAAATAAAGGAGACTTCCTGCTAAAATATGAGCTAATACACAAATCAAACAGACAGAATTAGAAATAAAGCCTGGCCTCCAATAAAGGCCTTACCCTCGGCAGCTGGGGTAAATAAAGGTCACAGGCACTATTTGAGGAAATATGGTAGTTAATATTAAAGCTGAAGCAAGAGATGGGTTCTGATAAAATGAATCCTTTCAGTGACTTAAAATTTTTCTGTAGTTCCAGCTGTTAATAACGATAGTACGTGGAATATATCTTTTTTTTAAAAGACTCATAAATCAAGTTGTTAAGAGGCATCACCTTGGGCTTTTCAGAAATTGTGAAATGTTTTTTTTCTGCTCCAGACATTTTGTAAACTTAAATATTAGTCACTGAAATGAGAAGAAGAATCAATCATAGCAAATATTTGGTCGACGCAGCCCCAGGTGGTGGTGGTTTTCCATAATGCTCAATGTCTGATAAAGTGTTGTATCGTTGGCATTTTGCGGTATGACGGTATAATAGATACTTTTATTTCTTTATTTGTTTATGGAAGGCTCATCGGCTGATCTCGGCCACAGGCTGTGAGTCACCACAGCATCAGCATTTGTTGTGCATTTGCTTTACCTTACAGTCTCATTTGCTAAGAATGAGCTTCCCTCTTTCATGCCTGCCAGACTCCATAAAATGTTGCTAGGCAACCTCCAGTGTGGGTTAACTCTGTGTGTTTGTGTGTGAGTGTGAGTGTGTGAGTGAGAGAGAGGAAGCTGTACACCTCCAGTGCAGTTGTGGTTCACGTGCACAGCAGCAGCAGCTCCGTAGTCATAAAACGGTGACAAATAATAATTATAATTTTCCATGTTGGGTGAAACCCAGGAAATGTTTATAATTAAAAAAAAAAACGGCATTTGTGGTTTTGAAGCAGCGGTGCGATGGCTGCCGATGATGAATGTGCTGGATGTGTCTGTAGATTCTGTCAGTTCAAGGCTGACAGACCTGAGTGTCGCACCTCGGGCCTGGTGGCAGACGTCTGTCCCAACCCTAAAATAGCCCAACCACACACTTATTATAGCAATTTCACATGAAGTGGGTGGGGGTG
Organism: Dactylopterus volitans; assembly: GCA_901007715.1. Taxonomy (NCBI): domain Eukaryota; kingdom Metazoa; phylum Chordata; class Actinopteri; order Syngnathiformes; family Dactylopteridae; genus Dactylopterus; species Dactylopterus volitans. The sequence goes on from CAAKHG010034708.1 coordinate 37,045, forward strand.
GGGAGGGGGGTTGGTGTCTTTCTCACGTGCATGCCATGTTTCCATGGCAACAGTGCCGTCAGGGGCACGGGGCCGATATCGGGGCTCGAGGCGAAAGAAATGTTGCGCGCTCTCAGTGGGAGTTCCCCCGTGCGTTTCGAAACCGCCCTCCTATTCCGCATTTGCCTCAGAGGCTGGAAGTTGCCCGTCCCTGCGACGTCGGCGCGGCAAAAGCCAACCCGGCACCAAACGTGTCCCCGCTCGGAGCCAGTCATGCGAAGGGGACATGTGAAGAAAGGGAGAGGAAGAGAGGAGGTGGGAATGCTCTCCGGGAGACAAATCCCTCCTCTGTTAGATGCCTTGATGCTAATCCACAGTGAAAGAACGTCATGTCTGTCTGCCTACACTGCGTCTCCCCTTTGCCTTTCTCCTCTTACAGGGTTCCCTCTTCCTCTCTGCCTCCCTCTCTCTTTCTCTCTCTTTCCCCTCTTCCTTTTGAGTTAACTCGCCCCTCTGTTGACTCGTTTTTTTTTTTCATGACTTCATTATTGTTATTTATTTTTTATTCCCCCCCCTTTTTCACCCACATCTTTCCACATCCAGTGCGCCACCACAACGTGCTGGATGTTCTTCACCTTCCACTTATTGCCATTTTGCTCTAGGGGCATAGTTTTGAGATTTTTTTTTTTTTTTAACGGTGAATCAAGATGTTGCTCGAAGGGAAGGCAAACACGCCTGGCAAGCTATTCCTGGAGGGTTCAGCGACAACGCAAGGAAAATCAATGCAGCGCCGTGTGGGTAGAAAATGGGATCCTGGAGGAACGAGCTGCATCTTTTATTTGTTAGCCAACCGATAACAAAACACCTGCTGAATAACAATTGCTCTGCTCACATTCTGGTCTCCCATGATGAGAGGCTTGTTCCTAATCGCATCTGCCTCAATGTTAATTTGATTGTCCCTCATCTTCATAAGAGGCGACGCGCAGCTCCCGCGATCCATTACTGCACGGCCACATCCGGTTGAGCGGAGAGGAATCCTTCCCAGCTGCGGGAGAAGTGACGCTCTCGCGGCCAGGATCTAAATGTGTTCCTTCGGGGCGACGACAACGTTGACACCCAGTCACATCTCCTAGACCTCAGCTGCTCTTCTCCGTCACAACCCCCCTCCCCCCCACAAGACTGACCCGAGTCTTGTTTCTCCTTCCCTTTTCCTCAGCCATGGAATTCCACGAGAACCTCCACGACTTGGCCGTGAAGGAGGGCTTGAAGGGCAGGAAGCTGCACAAGGCGGTGGAGAGCTTCACGTGGAACATCACCATACTGAAGGTGAGCTATCGCTCTGCCGCTCGGGTACGTTTCTTACGTCCATCCGCCTGTTTAAGTGGCGATCGGTTGCCGCAGATGCGAATTGAACGCAAGACCTGCCTCACCTAGATGGATAGTGGAGGCGAGGCTTGTTACACGTTTTAGAAAAGCCAGGACAAGCGTCGCTTGGAAGTGAACCTCTTGAAAATTCATTAGACTCATGTCCTGTGAAAGATTGGATTGTTTTCCTGTCGGGAAACCTTAACGTGTTGGCGACACTTGGCTGTTTTCTTCCTTCCTGCAACTCTCGCATCTACTCGTGCAAATGGAGGACGTCAACATGGACGAAACCTATTTCACAGCACTGGTTTGACATGAAAAGTCCAAAGTTATCAAGGATTATCAACTTGTTTTTGATTAGATTATATTCAAAATCATCAGGAATCTTTTGAATTTCAATAAAAAATGGTTTCTTTGTAGTCAAAATGTTCGCAAGTCGGGTTTAGGCCAAGTTACGACTGTTTTCAGGTTGAAAAACGTTGAATTAAGCTTCGGCAACGGGCCGAATCAGCCTAATGAACGTCTGACTCTTTTCCACGATCGCTCGAAGAATCGCCCGCGTCCGCGGTCGAGCCGCCGTGTTTACCATCATTTCAGCCGCCATCGCTGTGGGTAATTATTGATGAATGACCTTCTGCGTAGTTATTTGTGGTGTGTGCCCGCGTTAATTAAGATAACCGACTAGCCCCAGCTGCTCTGGGACATAAATTATGTCCCCAAGCAGTTGAACTGAGTCGGGGGTGGTGTGTGTGTGTGTGTGTGTGTGTGTGTGTGTGTGTGTGTGTGTGTGTGTGTGTGTGTGTGTGTGTGTGTGTGCGCGCGCAGGATCACGCTTTTCAAAAAGTCCTGCTCCAGCCTCATGACACAATTACTCCTGGAACATGTTTTCTCACATTTTTCTACTCACTTGATTTCTTGCTTTTTCATCTCCTTAACACACACACACACACACGCACGCACGCATGCACACGCGCACGCGCACACAAACACACACAAAAGTTCCTCCTCAAACCCTCCCTGTGTGAGTAGTGGCGATATTGTGCAAAGGTGCATTTCTTTCACTTCTTTCGCAAGAGCACATCGGGGTTTGTCCCTGACAGCGAGTGTGACGCCTTCAGGGTGTGTGTGTGTGTGTGTGCGTGCGTGTGTGTGTGTGAGAGATTGGGGGGGGTGGGTGGGGTGCTCTCTGCTTTTTCAGAACACGCTCACTTCCTGTTGTTACTGTGGTTTTAATCTGGCGTTAGCAGATTCCATCGCCTGATCTCGTGTGCCAGAGGACGCTATCGCAACCAGATGGCAGATTTCTGGAACAACAAAAAATCATTGAAAAAAAAAAGAAAAAAAGATGATTCATGGGAACAAAAAAAACCCCAAAACAACTAAACTGGAACGGATCTAAATAATAGCAAGGGGCCGTTACTGGGGGTGAGCGCGTCCTCTCTGGTGTTAATTCACATGCTTTTTAAAGAACATTTATAGTCGAATGCATGAAAACAAAAAAGAACTTCATTTTCTCTGAAACCATAAATAAAAGCGTCCAATCACGGAGCAGGTCTCTTTCCTCTTGAGCGACTGAAAACACAAGCAGACCCTCAAAGACATCAGATCACAGCGTTTTTCCCGCTCATTGATTTACGCCTGCCAGACACGCATCGATTTCATATTTGTTTATTATTGGCTGGATGGAAACTCGTTTTGCGGAGGAGGAGCAGCTGCACGCGGCCGATCGACTCCCTGGCAGCGGCGCCGTCTTGGTCGCCACGTATCCCAGCATGCTCAGTCCGTGGGGCCGCTCGGTTTGCGTGCAGTCGGGACGCGCCGGCGGAGTTCACCACACTAGCCGTCCAAAAACCGTCAATAATCCGAACAAAAAATCCATCAATAATACATCATGCATGCATACTGCCAAGGCTTGTGTAGACATTACAGTCCACGGTTTCCTGGGCGTGGTTTACTTGCAGTACATATGAGTGACCAGCTAGCTTAGCTTAGATCACGTGGTCACGTTTAAACCGAGCCAGGGTAGCCACTTGTTTCCCCCGCTTCTTTTCAATCGTAATGCTAAGCTATGCTAAGCTAAGCTAAACTAAGCTAAGCCAAGACAACCCATTCTCGTCGTCTTACGCAACGGCATATGCTTCCAGTTGGGAGGTGGACGGTGCTCGCCCTGCGCCTGCAGCCGCCATTTCCTCGTTAGCATCGACGGCTCGTGAGGGCGCTACGTTCCGAAACCGGCGCTGCTAACAACTCATATTTCATCGCAGTTGAGCGCCGTAATCAAGGTCTGCTTAAGTTTATGGGGAAGACAGCTGGTGAGGTTCCAACACACACACACACACACTTTACTCGACAGTGGTGGCGAGTCGCTGCGCCGCGCGCTTGCATGCCAACGTCGAGGTTTACCGCGCGAGCGAGCGGACGGCGCCGATTGACCGCTTTGACATCAACATTCGGTTTTCCTCCTAAAGTGCAGCGGGCGACACGCTTCCCCAAAACATTTGCTATTCCTGCTGCGGCACAATTGCAGCTGGATTCAAATCACGGGCAGGAGGGAAAGGGGGTTCGGGGGACGCAAAAATACGCCGACGCCGCCTGGAAGCGCCGCGAGCCGCCGCTGAAACGCAGATAAGCGGCCGCTAACGCCACAGAACAGCTGCACTCAAAAACGGCCTCCGGTGCAGATTAGACGCCACGTGACGCTGAGTCATTCCACCCTCCGCGAGCGCCGGGTTTCTAAGAAACGCATCCGCATCCGCGCCGCTTTTTGCGCGTCCGTAAGCGGCGCGCTCGAACGCCGGGAGCTTCACCTCCGCGCCGGAACCGCCCGCTCGGCGTCTCGGGCTGGTTCCTGTTTACGTATTCCACCCTCAACCGGCTCGCATCCCTGAGCCGACCGCGAGAACCCCCACAGCTTCCTGCGCCTATGTGCGAACAACCCTTCCCCCCCCCCCCCATCTATCCTGCGCGTGAGAGCGTGAAGGTTTCAGCCCGCAAAAAAAACAACAACAAAAAAAAGAAAAAACAAGATATTTTTGCGGCGCGTGTTTTTGCAGCTACACCTGTTTCTCGGTCGTACTTCCCCTTTTACCGTACGCGAGACACACCTCGCACCTGTGGCTCGGCCAATGGTCCCCCCCTCCCCCCCCCATCATCCTCCTCCTCCTCCTCTAACCTCCCTTCGCCCCCCTCCCTCCCTCGCTTTCGTGTTCCAGCTCTGCCTTTAAAGGTGAGGGCTCTGCAGGGTCTGCGGCCTTTCATGGGAGGCGGCTGACAGACGAGCGAACGCAGGCGACCGGAGCCCAGATTTTTCTCCGCTGACGCATTTGGAAAACTTGTTTGGAAAAAAAAAAAAAGGTCTGGCAACCAAACACCCCCCCCTCACACACACACACACACACCACTAGGGCTATAACTAGTGATTACTTTGGTACTCGACTAATCTATCGATTATTTTTTCAATCAGTCGACTAATCGCGATTATCTCAATCGCAGCCTGGATCCGTCGCGTGTGGCTGTGTCTCATATTCAGGACTTTAGCATAGGACTGCAGCAATTGATTATTTTAGTAATCGAGTAAGAAATACTTTTGCTTTGCTGAAGAGCAACAGTAAACATAGAATAGAAAAGGATCTCTGTAAATGAACAACTACCTGGTTCCCCTTTAAAAGAATCCCATCTTTACTGCAATTAAAGTGCATGAGGTTAATG
>CAAKHG010034708.1:42116-54410 GCA_901007715.1 Dactylopterus volitans
CTTCTCATAAACATGAGAGGTAGAAGGTGAAAGCAAAGACAAATTAATTTCCAGCAGTGCAAAAAAAATAAAACCCCTGTCACCATCACAGGAGCCTTGTTGCCCAACTTGTTTGTGGGAAGACGGGGGAGAAAAAGCAAAAAAAAAAAAAAAAAAAAAAAACATAGCGTTTTATATTTTTGAGCGTTGCTCCGAAGTAGGAACCTGGATGTCGTCGATAATCACCCGGCTCAGTCAGTCAAGTGCAACCTCGGACAATTAAAAGTTCCCATTTTCTCAGTGAGCAGTGAAGGCGCACCATGATGGTGATGGTGATGATGGTGATGATGATGGTGGTGATGATGGTTCGGCATGTGTTGATTTCATGTCTCAATTGGGACTGTTTTGGTAGTTGACTATTTTTTCGATAAGATGACTAATCGCAATTATTTCCGTCACACTCTGGATCCGTCTCTTGTGGATGTGTCTCATATTCAGGACTTTAGTGCAGGGCTGCAGCTATTGATTATTTTAGTAATCGGGTATTCTATCAATTATTCCATTTATTAATCGAGTAATCTAGTAAGAAATACTTTTGCTTTGTTGAAGAGCAACAGTAAACATAGAATAGAAAAGGATCTCTGTAAATGAACAACTACCTGGTTCCCCTTTAAAAGAATCCCATCTTTACTGCAATTAAAGTGCATGAAGTTAATGGAGATGCACCAACAAATAAAAATGTAAATACATGAAGTAAAAGCAAAACCCTAGTTTCATGCTATCATAACCAGCCCCGACAGAGAGGCAGCGAAAACATCCTTTAATCACTTTTCCTGTTGACATTTTGCTGCTAATAATACAAAAAGTAAATAAAAACAATGTGTTTTCCTGTTTATGAAATGGTGAAAAACGTTGATCTCTGTTCCCCAAAACCCAAGAAGACGTCCTCAGACCAGCAGCCCACAACCCAAAGACCTTCACTTTACTGTCATAGACCAGAGAAACCGGAAAATATTCATATGTACGAAGCTGGAATCAGAGGATTTGGACTTATTCTTCTTAAAAAAAAGACTCAAAGCGATTAGTCGATTATCAAAATAGTTGGCGATTAATTCAGTAGTCGACTAGACATCGATTCATCGATCAATCGTTGCAGCCCTACACACCACTCACACCCGCCTCTCCCCCGCTAACCCCCGTTTTTTTGTTTTTTTTTATCTCTACTGTCCTGCCATGTGAGCGGGAGTCAAACCGGATCTGGTTCCAGCTCCACCGACCTCCAAGGTCCCCCCCTGTCCGGCCTAAACTGGCAGAAGGTGCCGGCGGTCCAAGACGCTTCACATAAACACGATGCGGGTTGATGCAGGTGATCGGGAGCAGGGCAACTATTTCCCTTCTTTGCTTGATTGGACTGACGTTGGCTTCCCGCTCCCGAGTCTTTGTTGTCGTCGTCGTCGTTGTTGTCGTCCTCCCTCCCTTCTCCTCCTCCAAAGATTTGTTGCAGTCTGGCACAGAGCGATTATGGCTCGCTTCCCTGATCGCGGCAACGCTGCTGCTGCTGCTGCTGCTGCTGCTGCTGCTGCAAGTCGCAGCGGCGCCGGTGGCGGCGGCGGCAGCGGCGTGAAGCGATGCTAAGCATGGAGTGGCGGCTTCTCCACCGGCCTGAAGTAATTACACTGCGGCAAAAAAAAGGGGAGATAGAGGAGGAAAGTTGTGGAGGCGCTTTTGGGGGGGGGGGTCACGCTGAGGTGGCGGCGGCGGCGGGATTCAGCGTGGACTTTGGCGGGCGGGTCACGGCGCCTCATTTGCATCAGATGCCCATCGGGCGCATGCAAAGCCGGCCGGAGCGGCGCCCGGAGCGGGAGGCGGCGGCTCCTGGGGCCGCCAAAGGCCGGAGCCCTCAGCTTCCTGTCCAACTCCGACAGGTGATGACGGGGGGGAGCGAAGTGGGACGCGGCCTCGCCTGTCGCCCTCGCCGCCATCTTTGTGCGAAAGGTCGAGGGATGCAGCGTTTTTAGGGTCTGAATTAAGGCCGAATCTGAATTCCAGCCCCCCCCCCCTTTTTTCCGCCTCCCTGCTTTTCCCAGAGAACTTTTGTCATCGGCGTTTGTTGACGCTCCCTCCGGTCAGATCCGCGCACATTTCCTGACACTCCCTGACTCTATTTTAGGAGCAGAGATTCCTCCATCCTCAGAGGCTCCTCCCCACTGGAGATGCCCCCACCCACCCCTTGATTCCATCAGCTCTCAGGACCTGAGGGTCATTTGTAGATGTCATCTCGTGTGGCTGCTTCTTCTTCTTCTTCTTCTTCTTCTTCACCTTCTTCACAGGTTGCTGCTGGGCTGGCTGGAGCGCCTGGTGGTGCCGCTCTGGCGTCTCCACTAACGGCAGCGCCACCACATGCGCGCGCACACACACGTAAAACACAACCCAGAAAAGTCAGAGCAAAAAAAAAAACACACACGCACACGCACACACACACGCACGCACGCGACTCCCCGGCGATTCGACGCGCCTGGCGTTGCGGCGGTTGATGGTGCGAGTCCAGGCGCGTCGCCGTTTGCGCGCGCGCATTGTCAGCGCAGACGTGAGACGGGCGAGTGTCAGGTGGCGCGTCGGCGTCTCACCTTCAGGCTGGAGGAGCTTCCATCCCCTGCGGCGGCGGCGGCGGCCGCTCGGCGTTACATCACCACCGTCCGGCGCGCGTCAGGAGGAGCAGAGCGGGACCAGGAGCCGCTGCAGACCCGAACCCTCAGAAACTCCTCACAACAGCAGCAACATCCTCCTCCTCCTCTCAGGAACCGCTTGCTGCTGGTGTCAGCGCCACCTGTCTCTCCGCCAGACGTGTTGCAACTTGAGTGTGTGTGCGTGTGTGTGTTTCTCTCGTCTCTTTGCGGCACATTTAAAAACTCCTCCCGCTCCTCCTCCTCCTGCGCGCGCGCGCACCCAAGTTCCGAGTGTGACGTCGTCGCTCCGTGTTGTGAGTGCGTGCGTGAGTGTGTGTGTGTGTGTGTCGCTAGCAGCTCATCTGGTCGCAGCTGGGCTCGCGCGCGCTCACGTCCCTTCCAGCTGTGCGGCGCCACTGCGGATCCACAGTCCCGCCTGCTGGCAGCGCCGCCGCAGCGCCGCGCCGCGCCGCGCCGCGCCGCCGCCGAGGCTCCGCTCGTCCTCCCGCCGCCGCCGCCGGTTCCTGCGTGCTCACGTGCACGCTGCAGAAATATGGAATTTATTGATGTGATTGCAAAGATCAACACTTCAGATACGGATTCCGTTTCTGTCATTCTGCATGAATATATGTGTGTGTGTGTGTGTGTGTGTGTGTATATATATATATATACACACATATATATGTGTGTGTGTGTGTGTGTGTGTGTGTGTGTGTGTGTGTGTGTATATATGTATATATATACACACACACACATATATATGTGTGTGTGTATATATATATATATATACACACACACAACACACACACATATATTCATATATATATATATATATATATATATATATATATATATATATATATATATATATATATGTACACACACACGTGACCAGCGCGCCATCAGTGTCCAACACTTCAAATGTAAAATATAAGTCATGTATCTATATCTGTACTTTCGAGTGCCAGAAACAGCCCACCTGTTGCAGTGAGCTGTAGCTCCGCCCCCTCCATCGCGTCACACGTCGCATTCCGGCCACGCAGGAGCGAGTGTGTGCCGACACAAACACAAGCCTGCGTGCGTGCGTGTGTGTGTGTGCGTGTGTGTGTGTGCGTGTGATGCCATAAAGCGGCGTGGCGTGCATTTTTCGGAGCGCGTCAGCCGCCTAACGCGGCTCTAACGCGGCTCTAACGCGGCGGTTCCGTCTGCTTCGTTTCCACTTTCTCGCCTTTTCAGCGAGTAAGACACCCGGATGTGACATTAGATTGCCGTTTCCGCCTCGCGCTGGAGGAGCAACGGCGTGGAGCTCCGATGGCGGAGGTCGCACAGTCACGCAGAGGGGAAGAACACCCCCAAGTGTAGCCCGGATCGGCTCGGCGGGCTCCTCGGTGTCGCCTTGCGCTCGCGCCCCCCCGCGCGGCGGAACTGCGATATTTCCGACGGCACTTGAAGGCAGCACGCCTCGGCCCCGCCTTTCCGGGAACTCGCAGGCTCCGGTAGGTTCCGTGTAACTACGGTTGAGGTTCCGTTACCGCAAACGTTCTCCTATGCTCACCCGTCTGCGCGTTAACGTTTGAATGAATCGCACGGTCACCATGGCGACGCGACTCTCCGTTACGGTGGCTCTCGCCTGTGATGTGACGTCAACGATCCCAACCTGCCCAACGACGTTGCGTCTCCATGGCTGCCGAAGCCACATCGGTGCATAAACCCGCATTTAATCAATACTTCAGAGTATAGTTAAGTCGTTATAAACGTGTGGGCGTATCGGGAAAGTACAAAAGGTGAGTACCCGCAAAACTACAAACAAAATAATTGAACTAAGTTCTGTTTCTGTTGACATTAATACCGGACTTATTTACTTCAGTTCACCTCCCTCTTAAATCATTACAGGACAAAAATGTCCACTTCCAAAAAGCTAAAAACATTACAGATTAATATTTTTTTCTGCGAGTTTGATTACTTTGTTACTGTTGTTAATTATGAGGGGGAAAAAAACACAAAAGATGAGTTATTTTCCACAAGACAAATGCTGGGTGGCTGGGATATATCGGATTTAAAAATTCACGACCCTCTAAAAATCCCTGGAGGACAAAAACATCCCATTAAAACCACGTTTTAATCTCATGGCCATTATAAAATAACAACGTTTGTCGTCAAATTTGAATACCAAAAATTTGTCGAGGAATTTGTCGAGACTCGCTTACAAATAATGTCGCCATAACGCAGACAAAACGACGGCCAGGTGAGGAGGAAAAATTTGCCCCCTTATAACAAAACTACAAAAACGTCCGTAGTGATGCGCGCGGGTTAGGTCTGAGGTTGTGAACTTTTTTTGTTTTTTAATGTTTTGAAGCTTACACACACACCCTGACTGCTGTTTTTCAGTGTAACTGATCATATTCCGGGATCCCCCCGCCCCTCCCCCCACGTGTTCCAACAGTTTCCTGGGAGGAAAGCGAAAGAAACCCTTTAACCTGGGAGGATGGGCAGCCAGGGGGTGGGGGATTTACTGGAGGAGTGCCTCAGGGCAGCAACAGCAGCCGGACTCCCGAGCCAACAAATGGAGGAGGCCAGGCAGAACTACTGCAGATGCAGAGGTCAGACACAAGATGGGGCTATTTGGCCAATCTGGGGTTTGTTTGTTTTCCCCCCCCATGGGGCAGGTCCTTCAAATAAAACCCCACCTGAACACAGCATAACATGACTGTGTGCTGCATTTTGAGAAAAATATATATATAAAAAAAAACAAAAACCCTTCCACACGTGCCCTGAATGGAGTTGCTCCTACCTGGTCCAGATTCGCTGTGTGCAGAGCTGGCGTCGCTCCTGCGGGAGGCGGCGGAGATGAGGTGGCCCTTCGTGCCCGAGAGGTGGCAGTACAAGCGGTCGGTCGGCGCCAGCGACAAGACCAACCTCAGCGACCTCATCAGCCGCCACCTGCATCAGCTGCTGGTAACGCACACACGGCAAAGACAAGTAACCTCGCCTCCGCAATGGCCCCCCACAGCTCACTGTAAACGCGTCGCCAGGTTGTCCTGAAGGCCTCCATCGTGGCCCAGGAGGCCCGCGCAGCCCTCGCCATCGTCTTCCTAGTGGACCGCTTCCTCTACTGGACGGATGAATCCGGCCGGTTGCTGAGCATCGCCAGGCAGCTCCACAAGCGCCGCCGCGACGCCCCCATCGCCCCTCAGCTGGTCATCCGCCAGGCCAGGGTCTACCTTAACTCTGGTGCGCCGCGGTCTTGGTTTTCGGGCGGTTGGAGCTCTGCTGATTCCGAGTTATTTTCCGTTGTTTGGTCCGCTTAGCGCCGTCATCGTCTTCCCCGCAGGCAAACTACAGAAGGCAGAATACATCCTGAGCAGTCTGATTAACAACAGCGGGACCACAGGTGAGCTGGCTCCTCCTCTGGTTACGACCGGTTGTACTGGACATTACAAGCTAAACAAACAGCAAAACATTTACCTCAAAATCCAGGTTGCTGGGTCTACCACTCCGAAAGCGACAGGGCCCTCGTGCAGGCCGTTAGCGTTCAAGTGCGTGGGATGATTTTGCAAAAGCTAGGTGAGATTTTTTTTTTTCCTGCTGAATGAAGAAAAATCGCTAAATCTGCTGCTGCCGCGACACACCGATGTGTCTGTCTTGGTTTCCAGGCCTGTGGCGGGAGGCCGCCGAGCTGATCTGGGCATCTCTGGTTGGCTACTATGCACTTCCTCAACCCGATAAAAAGGTAGCACCAAGTCGTTCTTCGCAGAGGCCTCATGTGAGCCTGCACGGTCCAGTTCACACACCTTTTATACAAGCGTTTGCATGTCTGCATACGCTTGCAGGGCATCGGGACTTCTCTTGGCATACTGGCCAACATACTGGTGTCTATGAACGACGAGGACTTCCGAGCTTTCAAGAGCGGCCCGGACATTGATTTGGTGAGTTCAGCCGATAGGAAGCCGCCTCTAAAAGCCCCCGCTTTCTAAAAACTTCCTTCCTCGCGCTCAGCAGTCTTTGCTTGGGGACGGGCGCCATCGTCTTCTCTCGGCAGCCGAGGCAGCCAGGATGGCGGTGGTGTACAGCCAGTACGCGTCGCTCTATGTGCTGACCAATGTGGTGAGTTCCGCCATTTGCCAGTCTCCAGACATGAATGAATGCAGTCGGGACTTTCACAACAAAAGTGAGATGGCGAATAAGAGAGAAATATCAAGTGGTAGAAGTACAGCCGGTTTGACCCTCTGACGGCCTCTATCTCTCCGACTCCTCTTCTTCTCCAGGCTATTCAGGGGACATGCCTGTTGTCATACAGTTTCTCAACCGAGTGTCCTCCCACGCAAAGGCGGTCATTCCTCCTGCAGGCCAGAGACGCTTTCGTAATCGGCCTGCTGACCAAAGCGGAGGGCGAGCTGGTCACCAGCAAGCAGGAGCTGCACACCTTCCTCAAGGCTGCGTATTCCCTCGCCATCGCGCACAAATGGCTCGGAACCGCGTCGGAGGTCGTGGCGCAGGCAGCGGAGGCGTGCAAAATAGCTCTGGCCCATTTTCATGACTACTGCCACGCGGATGCCCAAGATAAAGACGGCTTTTGCGCTGAAATCATGCAACTGATTGGCCGGGTTAAGCGTCTGTTGCAAGTGAAGCCTTTTATCAAATCGGACAAGGGGTCTTTCATCCCCGACAGCTACGGGAGCGTTAAAGACGCGCCGGTGAACTTCACTCTGGAGGGTTTCTCGAGGGTGATGCAGAGATTCCGGAAGTACCATGCGTCACTGTGCGAGACCACCGACGCCAAATGTAAAGGGTGTAGAGACGAAATCGACGGGGCGGGTCTGTGCCTCACGGCGCTGGGGACGACGGTTGCGACACTCAACACCGAATGCAGCACCGAAGGCTGCAAAGTGCCAGAGGAGTTGCCCAAAGGAGAGGGAACCAAACACTCCAATCCCTCTACCCTGCATCCACCTCATAGGACGGATCTGTGCAGCGCTCCAAATAGCACAGACGAGCTCGGCTCGTCATGGCAGATGTTCTCCTCGAGTGGTTCTGCGTCCCATCAGCCCAGCAGCAGAGGCGACACGGCGAGGAGCAGCGCCATGGCAGCCGGTGCGAGCAATCAGAGCTGCCCAACCACAGAGGATGATCATGCCGATGACGACAGGTCAGAGAGAATGCAAGACCCGACTGATAAAAACGGGAAACAAAACTCAACGGGTTGTAACTACGGTGTCGGTTCCTCTTCTGCCCCGAGAACTGCAACACCTGTCTGCAACACTTCCTCCTCCAATGCAAGCCGTGATTCAGAGAAGTTTGAAATACTAGAGGCGGCAGTGGAGACGCTGGGCACTGCGGATGACTGGGTGGCTGATGTCGTTGGTGGGTCACCAGAACCATCTGCAGCTGACGGAGCCGCGCACTCCTTATCACAGTTTACACTTCAAACATCCTCCACCTCTCTCAGCGACAGTTTCGGTTCCCGGTCATCGTGGGAAAAAATCTCAGTTGACCCGAAATCCACTTCTCACGGTGCATCTCAGACAACGAGCCTAGCAAAAGCAGGAACCTGCCACAGCAGCAGGTCACAAGGATCCAGTGATAGCTTCTTCATTTTGGAAACCGTTGATTCTGAAACCTGTGATTCAGCCGATAATCCGATGCACGCCAGCCCCACACTAAATGACGCGCCTCGACCTTTGAAGACCCTCAATGTGGACCGAAATCCTGACACGGAGATCGGCTCTGCCTCTGGAAACCCTGCCACCAACAGCTCTTTAGCAGCTCCAGACATTGTCCGGTTTGTGCCGGAACAGTTTGCCACGACTGAGCCCTCCGACGAGATTTCTTTCGAGATGCTGGAGCTTAGTCAAAGTGGAGGCAACGAGGCCAAATGTGCAGAGAAGGCTTCAGTCCCTCGGAGGAGGAACCCTTTGTGCCCCAGTTGCCATGAGCACAGCAGCACTGTGGGTAGTGTTTCTCCAGAGAGGCAGTATTTCTTGTCACAGCGGGATTACTCCAGCCTCCTGGGCGGAGTGTGCCACGAATGCCTGCTGGAGAGGCTGCACAGTGACAAGGCCCAGTTCAAACTCAAGAAGTACAGCACGGCCCACAGTAAGTCCCAGCACCGGAAACGCGTCAAGGACCGCCGCCTGCAGAGGGCGACGTTTACGCCGGCAGGAGCCCCATTTCAGCCCTTTTTAAATTTCAAAATGTAAATTAGGTGCATTTCCGTCAACCGTTTTTGGCAACGAAACAAACAAGGCAGTTCAAAGGTCGTTTCGTCAGAAGCTCGTTCACCGACGAGCCATTTCCTCACTTTGGAGCGCACGTTGCCATAGCAACCACTCGTCCGTTCCGTGCCTGTGCCGGTTTGCCAGCGTACCGTCGGTTTCTCCCGACAACGTTTATGTTCCAGTCGGTATCAAACGCGGAGGAAACGGTGGAGGGGGGGAGACATCAGCTGGCGGGCCTCCAGTCAGACCAGACCAGAAAGAGTCTCTGCAAGTCTTTCCACGTCTTCTTCACGTCTCCCATGAAGCGCATTAATTCTCTTTTGCACAAGGCCAAAAACCACCTCAAGCGAGCAAAAAAGTTTGCAAAATTGAGGATGGTTTCTTTTTTAACCTTTTGCCGTTTCATGCCAGCTTCTCTGATGCAACACTTCAAAAATGAGCACGGGGAAAAAAATGAATTGGCTAATGATAATCACAGCTTTTTCCTCTACTTACCACCAGCACAGTGCGAGTATGTGTTGTGTGGCTCAGTAACTACGCAACGGGCTGACATTCAATTTGTGATTCCTAGTGGACGGACCGCATACTTTACCTACTCGTGGTAGCGCCACTGGTGCCAGTTAGCAAATGCCAGCAGGCCCACAATCTAGATGGTGAAGACGTTTCAGCCACGGAAATGGCATGTTCACACCGTCACTGTGAGCCTGCTAGCATTTAGCACGTGTTCACTCTTGTAGCTAGCCGCATTTTCCGCACTTAGCAAAAGTCGGCTGAATGTGCTCCGAGCTTCGTTTTGGTTGAAACCGTCTGCTAACCTCTGCCCATCGCCTCGGCTAGGTGCTCTCCATTTGAAGTTCTCCAAAACCACTGGACTGTGGACGGCGAGGGAGACCTGTGTTTACATCGGCGAGCCAATGGGGATGAAGGGCAACCAGAGAGCTGCTATATGGGTGCAGTTTTTACACCAGGAGGAGAGATTAAGCAGGTAGGCAGCCTCACCTGCGAGGAACCAACGTGACCTGAACATGACTGCACGCGCGACGTTTGTGTGTGACGCGTCTGCATCCTTAGTTATGTGGCGAAGGACTACCTGAAGCCGAAGGAGATCCAGTTTCACCTGAGAGACGTGGAGAGGCAGATGACGGCCCAGTATTACGTCACTGAGTTCAACAAGAGCCTCTACGACAAGGAGGTCATGGCGCAGATCTTCTTCATCCCCTCGGAGGCACTGCTGGTGAGGCCAAGCAAAGGAGAAGAATGGAGAACAAGCAACATAGACATAGCAAGTGCTGCTCTAGACTTAATTTTTGTGAAAATGAATGTTAAAGAGAGTACAGGATGCCTTCAGAGGTCTTGGATGCACTTTGGTTGGAATTCCAATCTAGGCCTACCGCAGTGTTCGGGTCCACTAGGTAGCTACCAAAGGCAGTTAAAAGGGGCGCAATTGCCATACGGACAGCAGCTTAGTGACAGGTATTGGTTTATTTGTTCTGCTGCCAGCGATTAGACCTCGGTTAGATTTTGGACTGGACGCTAGATGTGGCGTAAGAGCTCCCTCTCGTCTGCTGAACCCCTGACCAGATCTTGAGCGGAGACGAGATCGTGGGCTGCGTGACCGTGGAGCCCTACATGCTCGGCGACTTTGTCAAGCTCACCAACAACAAAGAGAAGAGAGACATGAGTCTGCAGGCTACCAAGTACGGCCTGGCCTTCGGGCACTTCACCTACCTGTTCTCCGGGTGCCAGGAGGTCGTCGTGGACCTGCAAGGTATAGCGCGGTCCGGACGTACGGGAAATGCGGTGCTCCATTCGATGAGTTTTTAGCGTGGCTCTCCTCGCTTTCCTCCACAGGCTGGGTGACGGGTAACGGCAAAGGGCTGACGTACCTCACCGACCCCCAGATCCACTCCACCAAGACCACCAGAGGCCCCTCTAACTTTGCCGACCGGGGCATCAGGTACTTCCTGGAGGAGCAACACGGACCAGAGTGCAACAACATTTGTCAGCTGCTCAAACTGCCTCCAGTGGCCGGGCGGCCTCATGTTGCCCCTCTGAGACGTTGAGGTGCGGCCGCGATGAGTGCGTCTGCACGTCATCGTAGCTGTGAAGTAATAATATATGAAAATCATGTCAGTCGGAGCCACTGATGACAGAGATGAAATTAGGCTGAAAAAATACAGTCATGATACAAAATTCTGACAGATTTTTGACCTTCAACTGTAATTTCTGTATCCCAGACAGAAATAAGAAAAGACAAATATGGATTTTTATTAATTTCACACTTACCTGATACCAAAATGAATGTTAAAAACAACCACATGATGGATGGGTCAATAATGATAACAATAATAATCATAATAATAGTACATTTAATTTCTAGACACTTCACATTCACAGGATAAATTTAAGAATTAAAATTAAAAGTAACAAGGCATACAGATGACTCAGTTAAAACAAATGACAATTAAAATGTAATTATAGGTCAATAATGTGATTTCCTTTAATAGGCCAGATTTTAGATCTTCAACCCTGCTTTACTTTAAAACTAAATATGATATAATGGTAACTCAGAATAAAAACAATTTACAGATAAATACCCAACGTAAGCCGATGTATTGTTATTTGTAAGATACGGCATTTTAGTATCTTTCAGGGAATTTCTTAACTACCACCACCTTTTGGGGTGACGTGTTTTGCCCGTTAAGCTTACAGAAGTTAATTTAAGGTGACGACTGTAAGGGAGCGTTTGCAAGACAATCAAACGTAATCAGACTTTATATTTTTGTAGATATAAATAAGGGCACTACAAGATGATCCTGTACTGGAGACCGTTAGCTCCATGGAGCAGGCTGAAATTCAACTACGGAATATGTTGTTTAGTTCAGAATCAAACAGTTCATGTTTCCGTTGAATTTACAAATACTGAGAAAAATCGTATTTCATATTGTGCGTAAGAAATACATTGATACAGATCATGTGTTTTAAGTGTGTAATTTTTTTTGATTTGGTTGATTGTGGTTGAGACTGCCACTCGGGGTGTTACAGATATGTTTCAAATGAGTAACGTCTTTGAAAATACTGTATATTCGGCTGAATAAATCAAACTTGTTCCGACACACTGGCGTGTTCCCTTGTCCTCTTGTGCTGGGTTGACCCACCCACCTCCACCGCCTCCTCCACCACCTCCCCCACCTCCTCCTCCACCGCCTCCCCCACCTCCTCCTCCACCATCTCCCCCACCTCCTCCTCCACCACCTCCTCCACCGCCTCCTGCAACTCCCCGCTGACACCAACTTTCCTCACCATTTTCCAGCCGTGTCATAAAAGTGAAATGACCGTATATGTTGAAACCTATATGGTCATTTCTGCCTCGTTATCTCCGTTACGACACATATAAGTCACTAAAAAAGTTTCCGCAGAAGAACTCAGGAGGT
>CAAKHG010034709.1:9707-20779 GCA_901007715.1 Dactylopterus volitans
ATGTGGAGCCCTCCAAGACATAGGAAATGATGGAGATGAACTCTGAGGGTGTTTTTTTTTGGGTTATGTGTGTTTTACTTCCTTTGAAAGTTGGGAATTTTGCCCATGACAGCATGACGCTTTTGGCTGAATATTTCAGCATATTTCTGTTAACTTATGTGCTGCATTTCAGAGGCTCAGATGTTTTCCTTCTCGGAATCTCTCTCAGGTCACAGCAGCCAAGATTTATCAGAACCGGTTATATTCACAATGTGTGTGCTTGTCTGCTCTTTGGGGGAACCCTCTTGTGATTTGGGCAACGGAAAAGCTGCCACAAGCTTAGAATTGGGCTGTAAGTAGGCTCCTTACTCCTGGTACCAACATGGTTCCCGTACCCAGAATGTATTTCCATAGGATTTTAATCCTCTTATTTGCATGGGTCCGAACAGCGACACAAAACAAAAAAGAAGCACAAGAGGAGACGGCCGGTGAAGCTGCGGGGAAGCGAACCAAAGACGGGCACAAAGGAGAATGTTGATTCATTCAGCTGCTGTTATTTGAGCTGTGGTCAGTGCCACTGCTGCCCAGAGGAGCATCCGTGCACGGATGGGAGAGGGTGGTGATGAAGACCCTCACAGATGCCGTCAAACATGTGATTTTGTTCGTGGCAAGCGGTGGCGCACTTGCGGTCGGCCTTACAGTCGGGGAGGAAGGTTGCAGGGAAGGTTGCGTTACCATCTCTGGGGGAGGTTAGTCTGATCAGCTCTCATTGCCAGCTGGGTGCGTTTCACACCCGCACTTGCATACGGGCATCACTACCCATTGTTATGATTAACCAAAATGCATGTTAACGGCGCTGTTCTATGTTTCTGACGGGTGCTGCTCACTAGCTCTTTGAGTGACACTGACATTTACAGACTGACATTTACTACATAACGAAGTTGTGCAATTCTACTTAGATTAGGTTCACGTGAAGGTACGAGGTTGAGGTTTTGGAGTCTTTGGGTGTCACTATAGGTATATGAAAGGACATCAATCAGTCCCTCAAGTATAGAAAGACACGTTTGGGTGTGGAATTGCGTTTCTTTGGACTCCGTTCAAAGGGCGGTGTTGGCGAGATGAAGGTCAGTTGCCAATCGCGGGGATAAGACCCAGCGACGCTGGAGCTGAAACGCTATCGGGGTAAGGCAGGGCATGTAGCAAAGGTTAAGATCACAGCAGACTGTTGGCAGAAGACAGGAGGTGAATTGTAAAAGCTGAAGGTTTTCACGAGTCCAATTCTCACGCGGTGGTGGGGGCGGGGGGATACAAAATAAAACACGCGGCTTTTTTCCAACATGTGTTTGACTCTTTCTGATTTCAGGCCGCCTTCTTCACAGCGACGTTCCCCTACGCCATGCTGTTTGTTTTGCTCATACGCGGCGTCACCCTGCCGGGGGCGATGGACGGCATCATTTACTACCTCTACCCTGACATTTCCCGCCTGTCAGATCCCCAGGTAAGAACTCAGGCACGGTCCCCAGACACGAATTTCCGTTCTGCAATCACAAAAACAACAAAAATGTGTTGGACTTTGATATTTGCAGGTGTGGATGGACGCTGGTACTCAGATCTTCTTCTCCTATGCCATCGGCCTTGGCTTCCTAACCTCTCTTGGGAGTTACAACACATACAACAACAACTGTTACAAGTAAATGCAGCACTGGTCACAGAAAAATCGTTTTTTTTTTTCAATCCATTACATCAACATGTAAAATGAATAATTCTTGTGCGGTGTCTTCGTTCTGCCCGAGGCTGCTGACACGTTGCTTGAGAGAGATGTTTTTTTTATTTTTTTTATTTTTTTTTACAGGGACTGTTTCTACTTGTGCTTGCTGAACAGCGGCACCAGCATCGTCGCAGGCTTCGCCATTTTCTCGGTTTTGGGTTTCATGACCTACGAACAAGGCGTGGATATTTCCGAAGTAGCTGAATCAGGCAAGTCCTTACACCACTGTGTCCAAATTATTGGTAGACACCACACCTCTTCATTGTTTGTGGCAATTGTACCAAATAATGTGATTTTTATTCCATCCTCCTTTGAACCTAAGCTGTTTCCCAAGAGATCTGAGATCTACTTGTGTCTTTTCTCAGGTAATATTTTGAAATTAAGGTAAACGTGACTCAGCATAATTTCCAAGAAAAAGACTCATAACTGGCATTACTGGCAAAACAATGGAAGCTTTTTTGGAAACTATTTGTACAAATAGGACTACACGATGGATTCACATGCATTAATCCGGTAAATCTTAATATTTGTGTCGGTGAACACGTCTGCCATTAAAATGACGCATTAAGTCAAATAAGACGGTCGAAATGGTCATGTTGTCAGCACACTGTTGAATATATTCCGTGAGTATTTCCTGCTGTAAAGTACCGGTTTTGATTGGTCGCAGTTGTTTCTGCATGGCATTTATGAATTACAAAAGTACAGAATTCTGTCCAGGATTCGGTAAAACAGCCATTTACATGCTGGGGCAAAAAAAAAAAAACCCAACAAACAATGAAGTCACAGATTCTCATCCGTGTCACACACATTTTACTTGGCAATGCAGCACTGAAAGAATTATCTGGAGTGTCTTATCCAGCCTCTGCAGGGGTGACGTCGGGTCTGCGGGTCATCTCCGTTTGGCTGATCATGAGAACCGGGTCAACTATTTTGAGCCAAATTGCATATGAAATCAAGCAAAGCATAGAAAATTTTGGGAGATAAGACTATCCAACAGAGAACCAGTGTAACACATTTTGAAACCTTTTTTTTTTTTTTTTTTTTTAAATTAGGCGGACGACCGAACATAATCATTTGCATGAAATGTGCCAAATCAGTTTGTCCGAGAGGCAGCAGACGACAGTTGAGAGAAATCCACCAACGTAATAGCGATCTGCCAGAATCAAACACGCGTCCACTGATGCCCGTCTAACATTCCTGACTGCACATGCGGACATTCGAGGCGCGTTGCAGAAGTCGTGCCGTCGCAGCTTTACGGCCTCATTTCTATTGCCGCTGGCGAAAAGAATCATATTCTGTCGCGTTATAGCAATTCAGTGTTGGGCCAATGCTTTGATTCAACAACTACACAGAGCTGTGGTGTGATACAGTAACATTTTAATCCCGTCTTTCCTCTGCATGTAACTTACTGTGGCTATTTTCAGTATACAGTGGAAAATATTAAAAGTGAAATTTACTGGTTCCTGGAAGTTACTTCAGCTGCGGACTTTCCAGTCCCGCCGTGTGCACACGGCTGCTTTACTCTGCCAGGACATATAACTGCTGAAGTGTGCAAAAGTCTTAAAATCGGGTAAACGAAATTGCACAGTTGCGTCACGAGTGCAAAACAGACACGTGGAAACGCAAGTGGCATTTTGATTTACTGACTGCGACTCCTCTTCTCACTGAACTTTGTTACATTCTCTCTCTCTCTCCTGTGTATCTGTGTGCGTGTGCGTGCGTGTGTGTGTGTGTGTGTGTGAGCAGGTCCAGGTTTAGCATTCATTGTTTACCCACGTGCTGTAGCCATGATGCCCATCCCGCAAGCATGGTCAGTGTGTTTCTTCCTCATGATCATCCTGCTTGGCTTGGACAGTCAGGTATATACACACACAACCTCTCTGACTGAATGAATGAATGAATTAACGGCATAAAATGTATCATAGTTCTAACTCACCAATCTCCCGTTGGCCGCCTCCAGTTTGTGGGTTTGGAGTGTTTGATGACGTCGCTGGTCGACCTGTTCCCATCTTACCTGCGTCAAGGTTTTCGACGTGAGCTGGTTCTGCTGGCCATCTGCAGCACCTGCTGTGCGCTGGGATTCTTTCTGGTCACTGAGGTTTGTGCAACACGCACGTGGAACATGGCAGTTGCCATATTGTTCATACAGCATTTCACGTGCTTTAGAGTCAAACTGTTATTTTCCAGAAAGAAAAGCAGCAAAAGCAGTGTCAGAGTTGCGAAGCACATAAATTAAGGTACTCAAGGAGCCATAGATTTTTTTTAAAAGTCGCCATTGGTCATCACAAAAGTCTAATAGCTTGCTACTTTTAACGGAAAAATCCTCCGTAGCTCATCTGAATTGAAACTTGTGTGCGGAAAAGTTATAGGTAAGCACCAAAGACGGTTTATGTCATGAAAGGTGGTAGCGAAATTTCTAAGAGTAAAACCACGCAAACATGTTCACGATATCAGATGACACCGCAGAGGCCAGTGGCTATTCCGACAATATGGCCAACAATATTTGCACCCGGGTACATGGGAGACAGTCACCCCAAAGGTTTTTCTGGAGCGACGAGGCTCCTGTCTGCACAACACATTTATCAGTTGGGTTCTAGTAACCTCGCACCTTGTAAGCCTTGACAGCCTTTCTCACATAAAGCCTTTCCATTACGCATTTATTGTTGTGAAATGGTCAATTTAAACCCAAATCATGATCTTTTTCCGAAACAGTAGCCTAGCATGTTTCTTTCCGAAACGCAACCCAACGGTGAGCGGCTTCAAACTCAAGTCTCCTGTCTGAAACGACAGATCCATCACAAACTGCTTCCTTTAGTGCAAATGGCCCAACGTGATATGACGATGATGCTCGACCTAGTGAAAATAGACGCTTCATCGGAAAACAGACGGCCACGGTAATGCTAATTGTGTCCACCATTCTGGTCAGGGAGGCATGTACCTGCTTCAGCTGGTGGACCACCACATCTGCAGCGGGACCACCCTGCTCCTGCTCTCCTTTTGCCAGTCTGTCAGCATCGGCTGGGTTTACGGTACGTCAAGAGTGAATTGCAATTCAAGGGTCCCGCACCACTATGCTTGTGCCATAGGCCTACGCATGGTCAACAGGGTGACCTCTCAAATATGTTTCACTGTCTTTCTAGGGGCCGACCGTTTCTATGGCAACATCACAGACATGATCGGCTACCGTCCGTACCCTTTGATGAAGTACTGCTGGAAGTACATCACCCCCCTCATTTGTCTTGTAAGGATTCAACACTCTCCTTTCATCGCGTCATTGTCGTGTGCGTGCATCTGATGCGTGAGTGATATCTGATGTGTACGTTTGTGACAAAAAGCAGGACGGCCACTTTGAGAGTAACCGCATGTGCAGAATAATCGCGGGCATGAGTGCACCCAGCTGTGAATACACACGCTGGACTATAGATGGTTGATATATTATGTGGTGTGATGTTGTGTTATGGTACCAATCTGTACCTGCTCAGTTTTTTTCTTACATTTAACCCGCAGTCCCTCCCAGCTGAACTTCCAGGTCCTAAACCCCAGCACTCAGTGACGAGCCTGGTTCTGCAACTTGCAAGGGTTCATGTAGGTGGGATTTGGAGATGAAATCTGACATTCATCTTTGTGCTCTCCCTCATCGCAGGGCACCTTCATCTTCTCGATTGTGAAATACTCCCCGTTCAAGTTCAGCAGCTCGTACGTGTATCCACTCTGGGCCAACATCATGGGCTGGTTCATTTCCACCGTCTCCCTGTCCCTCATCCCGCTGTTCATGTTATATAAAATAATGCAGGAAAAGGGCTCTCTTCGGCAGGTGAGCATGAGTCGCGGGATGTTCTCTTTATTAAAAAAGATTAACATTTTTGCTCTAAAGCATTCAGGAGATTCACGAGCGATCCTGACCAGCAAAAATCTAAACATCTGGCACCGCTTGCGGTCATTTTGCGCATCTCCACGTATGTGTGAAAAAAAAAAAACCCATATATTGGGTTTTTAATATTAATGTTTGGGTTTATTAAAAGGATGTTTGTGTCAGCATTCCCCCATGCATGAGGAGCCGCGTGTGTATTTGTATTGGCCGCGCTCAAATCCCGGCGGCTCCAATTCAGCACAGGAATGTCTGCGTCTGGGTTCATGCAAATCTCGCTTAAATACAGTCTGACTTTTTTTTTATAATGTAGCTCCAAGATCTCATAACAGGATTTCACAGTATTTAGTGTTCCCAAAGTGTGAGATAAACACTGTTAGGCTACGTCTTGAAAATGTTTGGACTTCTAACTTGATTGAAGGAAGCTATCCCCCTCTTCAGGGATGTATCCGGTGACTTTTTTTTTTTTTTTTTTTTTGCTATGATGAAACCCCATGAAAAGACCAAAAGCAACAAAGACTCAGTCATACTGACAAAGACTGATAAGTGAAAGTCTAATGATGCTCATTTTATAGTTGGACAAAAACTGTTAAAACATTCAGCGACCCGCTCTTTTTAAACAGCAGACAGGGTCCTTTGATGAAACCTCATCACACGGTGCCACGGCTATAATAACTCACCAGCAAAAAAAACAAACCCAAATCAAATATTGAACCGCAGCTGAAAATACTCCCTAACAAACTCAGTCTTTACCCCTGTGAGAGTAATTTTGGCTAAAAATCTGTGGCGACCTGTCATTTTACCAGATTGTTACATATTCATTTTTAGAAAAATATGTATTTTTGCTCTGTTTTCAAAGATCAACGTCCTCAGAGGAGGCCAATATGCTTCAGCCCGCATGAGATGTACAGTGTTCTCCTTTTGTTTTGGGAATTTTATCAGACATTTTTTTCATAGTCACACAAATATAGAATATATTTCAATTTTTTTTCTCTATATCCATCTATGGCTTAAATCCATAGATGGATATGTGGCTTTATGGTTAGTTGGTGAGATTGTTTTTGCAACACAGTTTCACACAAGAACATCGTTCAGCCTTGAATCGATTAAGGTTTATTTCGAACACAAAAGCACAAAACAAATCAACACAACCAAAACAATTGAAAACAGGAATCGCAACATGTACGAAAGGGAGTGGAAAGGAGCATGAGCTCATTTAATCCTACCCCTTCTCCATCTCTCAGCATGTTAAGCTGGTGATGACTGAATAATCATCAGCTCGCTTCCTGTTTCTTTGGCCGACATATACATGCTCACATATGTAATCTATTCCAGATATTTAAAAACAACCAATAAAATAAACAAGTAACATAAACAACAGATACCTGTGTGAGGACCCCCGGTGATGGTCAGCGCCCTTCCCCCTTCTCTTCCTCCTCCCTGAACCTTGTGAGCTCCCCACTCGGCCTGCTCCTCAGTTTCACTCCACGTATTGAAACACAAAATGTTTTGAATGCAGTGCGCGCGCACAGATGTTTTAAATTTAGTTCAATTAAGCTTTATTACACACTGCGTCCGCATTGGAAAACCATACGGTGGACTTGACATTCAATTGCAATAAAGCAAACATTAAGAGGGTGGTGGAATACTACACTAAAAGCGAAAACATGAACAAATAAGGGATTACGCGCTATCCTTTTCCTGTGCATACAAGTGTGTGCATGATGAAGCTATTAGCTCCAAGATCACCCTGGCAGCAATGCTATTTGTACCCGGAATTAAAAGCTCTAAAGCTTTGTTGCAGCTGGTTAATGTTGTGAAAGGGTCCATACGATCTTTTCTTAAAACTAAGCCAAGTGGCTTGATTAACTAAACCTTGCCTAAACTTATCAAACTGAAACACAAAACTGACAATAAAAAGATAAAGGCGACCGCGCTGTGTTTTTAACCCTTCATCCACCCACAAACCTCCTCCCCCAGTGGACCTGTTGCCACGTGTGGAAACAATGGTGACTGTTCTCACCTGGGCGCAAATGGAACCTCTGTGCGTTGAATTTCACTCAGGTGTCTCCTCTTTCCTCAGCGATTGTTTTCGCTCTGCCAGCCCATGGAAAACCTGCCTCTGGATCAGAAATGTCCTCCTGCAGCTGGAGCCGGCGGCACCGCTCCCAACACAGAGCTCAAACCTCTGCGCGCTGCCGAGGGGCCCGCCAAGCAAGCGCAACCCGAGTGAGATGTCCATTCAGGTCCAGCCGAGAGGCGAGCTGGGCCCACGTTCATCGCATTGCTCAAACGGACACATTTGAAAGGCTCTTAAAAGTCAGGTTGAATCCACAGATATGAAAAGCTGATATCAAATATATGTCAAATATCAAAGGTTATCTGCTGGTGACCTGTTGAAGAGCGGCCCACTGCATCGGGGATTTAGCATTCCAGCTTATGTTTTTTTTTGTTTTGTTTTTTGATTGACCAAACTGTGGTCTTGGTAATTGTGTTATTTTTCCGCCAATCTTTTGCCCAACTGATTTTCAACAATTGACAAATTTCATGGTCATATTTTGAGGAGCCCAAACTTGAAGTACACCCATGATCCATCTTTTATAGAAATGAACTTATATATGTACTCAGACTAAATATCCTTGGACTATAATTCACTGACCTTTCACCTTGTTTTTCTGAAGGGTGAATTAATCATTCAAATTATGTATTACTTATCAAGAGCAATGCTAAATGGACAGGCTACTGCTCTCTTCAAGTTTCAGTGTTCATGTTTGTCTTTCAGCAGAATGTCTAGACTTGAACTTTTAGCAGTTTGATAAATATGACCACTGGCCTGCTCGACATAACACAGTTGATAGTTTAACATCTTTTTTTTTTTTAGTTATTATTGTGATATTTTGCAGGGACCATGAGTTTGTCTCATTTGGTAAAGATGAATTTTGAGGACTTTCAAGCATTTATGGCTGTATATGTGATTCGAGACTCCGTTTAAGCTCCCTTTCAAGCTTGCACACAGGCTACGATCACAGCACAGGTGAACGCTGTCTGATATGCTGCCTTTGTGTTTGTTTGTGGTTTTGCTTTTTTTTTTTTTTTTTTTTTTTTACTCCAGCCAACTATTGATGAAAATGGCATTAATTTCTGTTTTTATTGTGCACGACCCATTATTTTCTTTTTATATTTAAAAGCATTTACTGGCTTTCTTTTCTTAACCATTTGCTCAGTTTTAAAGGCAACCGTGCTGCAGTATATAAGTATTTGTATATAAATATGCTGTATGTTGAATATATACACGCTGTATGGTGCTATATATTTTTATATAATGTACCTCCTAAATAAGTGCCTTACAACATTTAGATTATTTCACCTAAACATACAATGCAGTAACCTTGGAATAAAAAGATTATACTGTTCTTACACACACCGACGATTCACTGGTGGTTTTTCATCATCGCAGCAGGAGTAGGAGTGGAATTTATGAATTGGTCAAAAATAAGTAGCAGGACCCTGTTATATGTTTTTGGCATTTAGTCAGCACACTGTATGCAAACAACAGCTAAACTAAACAGGGGGTTGTGTTTGAGTGTGGTCACTTGGTCGACTGGTCCGAAATTAAATATCTCAAGCACTGGCTTGATAACATCTCGCCCATATTCATTCTGTCAAGAGGGTTCATTCCAACGGTACTCTGGTTCCTGCTGTAGCGCCACAGATGAATTTCTCTGCAGTTACTGAGTGGATTGTCATGAAACGTGGCTGTGATATTTTTTTTACCATTTAGAAGGAATAGTCAGCCCAAATTCAGTGACATTCCCAACAGCATCAGCACATTTGAGGATCGTTGTCCTGCGTGCTAAACCAAAACAGTGAACATAATTGTTATTACAACCCTGTATCCAAAGGAAAAAAAAGTTGGCGGCTGTGTAAACTGTAAATAGAAACAGAATGCGATGATTTGCAAAAGTATGACACCTCTGAGTCAGACAAAAATCTGAAAAAGTAAACGCCCAATTCGAACTTCATGCCGGCAACTTGTGCTTAAAAATGTTGGGACACGGCCACGTTTGCCACTCTGCTGCATCACGCTTCTTTTTTCCCCAGCACACTTAACAACAACAACACGGAAAGAGGGAGGTAGGTTTGTTTCTAGACATAGTTAACGTTCAGACAATTCAAAGTGCTTTTCAAAGACACAGAAACAGATTTGAAATAAAAGACGAAGAGCATGAAAATTTACATTAAGAGAAAAAAAAGAAAAATAAACACAATAAAAAGTTATTAAATGACCATAAAACCAGGTGGTGAGCATAGAAAGTAAAAACTGCTTCACCTTGTTTAGGAGCTCTGAGCAAACCTGTCCCAGATGACCTGAGGTGGTCATCAGGTTAATTTACATGAAACAATACCACACTACTCCTTGAACCGTCACCTTATTGTGGTGGAGGAGTTTGCGTACTCTAATGAACCTAGGAGCTATGCTGTCCGAGGCATTTTGCCCCTGGTAGGGGTTGGACACTCTTCTATGCTGGAGTTGCCCAAGGTGAGAGGCGGAGGCCGGGGTTGGCTTCTTGTTGGCTCCGAGACTCTCCGCCTGTACGTTGGGGTTCTCCTGGTTGGACGAAAAGGTAGCCTCTCTACGCCTTCGGGTCAGGGAACGGGTCCTGACTGTTGTTTGTGCTTATGCACCGAATGGCAGTTCAGAGTACCCACCCTTTTTTGGAGACCATAGGACGGGCGCTGGATAGCGCTCCAACTGGGAACTCCATTGTCCTGCTGGGAGACTTCAACGCTCACGTGGGCGATGACAGTGAGACCTGGAAGGGCATGATTGGGAGGAACGGCCTGCCCGATCTGAACCCGAGTGGTGTTCAGTTGGACTTCTGTGGTCACTGTCTGTCCATAACTAACACCATGTTCGAACATAAGGTTGCTCATCGGTGCACTTGGCACCATGATGGCCTAGGTCGCAGGTTAATGATCGACTTTGTGGTCGTGTCATCTGATCTGCGGCCATATGTTCTGGACACTCGGGTGAAGAGAGCTGCTGAGCTGTCAACTGATCGCTACCTGGTGGTGAGTTGGATCAGGTGGCGGGGGAAGCCGCTGCACAGAACTGGCAGGCCCAAACGGGTAGTGAGGGTCTGTTGGGGAACGCCTGGCGGAGGAACCCGTCAAGCTGGTCTTCAACAGAGCTTCAACTGCGTCCCGGGGGCGGTGGGGGACATTGAGTCCGAATGAGCTGTGTTCTACTCCGCCATTGTCGAAGCGGCTGTTGCAAGTTGCGGCCGCAAGGTCGCTAGTGCTGGTCGTGGTGGTAACCCCCGAACCCGATGGTGGACACCGGAGTTGAGGGGAGCTGTCAAGCTGAAGAAAGAGGCCTACAGATCATGGTTGGTCTGTGGGTCTCCGGAAGCAGCTGATCAGGATCGGTTGGCTAAGCGGTCCGCTGCCAAGGCA
>CAAKHG010034722.1:0-11483 GCA_901007715.1 Dactylopterus volitans
GACGTATATGGTAGAATACATTCAGTTCACGTGTGCAGCACATGTGGTGTGTCAAACAGCATTTGTGCTCTACAAACCCCCCCCCTCCCGGCCCACCACCCCAACTCGCCTTCAGTTGTGAAGGGTGGGTTAATATCACCAGTCCTGCAAAGGGGGAAAAAAAACAAAACAAACCCTCAATTAACAAGCGTCACCATGACAATAAACAAGGCCATTCCCCTTAATTAGTGCTCCTCATGAACCAATTAACTCACACGAAGTGATGCTAAACGAAGTGGAAAGGAGTGATATATTACTCAAAGCCTCAGCAGATGCTGCATCATTTCATATTTACTCGTCACACGCACACACACACACACACACACACACACACACACACACACACACACACACACACACACACACACACACACACACACACACTCACACTCTCTCACACACTCACTCACTCACACACACACACACACACACATACACTCACACCCACACGAACACACACGAACACACACACTCACTCACTCACATTCACTCACACACGCACACACGCACACACTCTCACACGTACACGCACACACACACACACACACACACACACACACACACACACACACACACACACACACACACACACACACACACACACACACACACACGCACACACAGACATGCATGCAGAATTCATCGCCCAAATCAAATCACCATTGTTTGACTTCTTAAAACTGATCTTATTCTCACTTCTGTGATGTCTAAATATATATATATCTATATTTTTTTTTTGCCCGCTCTGTTTTGTGGTTTATTCATGTGGGAGAAATCAGTGGTTGGTTATGAGCAGCGATGATGTTGTGTTGTTATTGGGGCCATCCGCGGATGCTCTGCTGGGAACTATTGTGCTTAAACACACTTGTTGGTTTCTCGGTCCTGCTTCTGCCACTGCTGCATTTTCGCCGTGAGGCAGGAAGCGCCGCTGGCTTTCATGTGCAAATTAAGTTTCATTATTTCATCCTTGGCTTTGTGTTTTCGCTGTTTTCCCGGTGTTTTTCATGAGAAACTGCTCCAATTAGGTGGATTTGTAATCTGCCTAATTGATTGAAACCTTCCAGTGCGAGAAGTCGACGTCATTACTTCTGATTGTTTTGTCTTTGGCTTGTATGAAATAGGCTCAACATCAAGGAACGAGCCCACTGGAGTACTTTTGATCATTGTACTTAGGCAATCTTGTGATGAGGACATCGCTTATGAGCTATTGCTTTAAATCATCGCGCTGCCAAATATTAACCCTGCCAAAGAAAAAGGGGGGAAAAAAAGAAAAAAAAAATCAGTCAGACCAAATAAGGTTCTTGATTTGAATTCAACCTTGCGTCTGCATCCTCTTCCTGCATCTAAATGCTTTTTTCATCAGTTGTTTGTTTTGTAGCGGCTGTGCATGCGATCACCTCAGGTCGCTTTTCATGGCCACAACGGATAAACAGGAGGAGGCTGCGAGGGCAGATTAGGCCGCCATCCCCGAGTCCCCTCCCGGGACCGACCCGCGCTCAGGTAGCTGAAGAACACTTTCCAATGGGCATGCAGCCACCTGCGACCCGGCGAGCGCGAGGTGCGGTGGCTGCGGGCAGCTGCATTATTCATGAGAGCCAGTCCGACCGCACATCTGCGCGGCGATGCTGCATTTAATGCCCTCTCGGTTTCCTTCCACAGGCTCACCGCCATTATTCCAACATTCTGTCTTTCTCCCTGTCAGTCACCCCTTTTATCCGTCCTGAGAGCTGCTGTGCGTTCCTTTTATACCGTCCATCTTTTTTTTCCTCACATAACTGAGGATGGAGACCTCTTACCCGGTGGGACAGAATCCTCAACTTTCTCCCTGTCGTCAACTACAGATAATGTCGGACATGAAATCAGATTTTTTTTTTTTGTTTTTTTTCCATCCCTGCTTCATGCGGTCTGGCTCAACGAAAGCTAATGAAATGCGCAGAGTATCATCTTTCACTTAGCGGCAGCCCAAGTGTCGACAGAGAGAGAGAGAGAGAGAGAGAGAGAGAGAGAGAGAGAGAGAAAACACGCCACATATCACAGACTTTACTGAGTAATAGCAGCCAGCCAGCCTCAGAGGGAGACGGTGACATCTCAGAAATATACGGGGTTCATTTTCCTCACATGGAAACTCTGCCCCGAAAATGTCAAACCGACTGCTGTAAGCAAACCACAAACAATGCAAACTATGTTAAAGAGCCGAGTGTCACAAGTTCACCGTGTTCAAAATGTCAGTGCTTCCCCCGTAACGGCACCTCCACGTCTATGGTGGAAAATAAATCACACGATTTTTGCTCCGCGGAGGATGAACGAGCGGCGTGTCGGACGAATGGGAAACAATATCGGAAGAGCAGACTAAGCCAGAACTGCTGTTTTTATTATTCTTTTTTCTTGCTGCGGCAGTCCGGTCGC
The DNA here is from genome assembly GCA_901007715.1 of Dactylopterus volitans. Taxonomy (NCBI): domain Eukaryota; kingdom Metazoa; phylum Chordata; class Actinopteri; order Syngnathiformes; family Dactylopteridae; genus Dactylopterus; species Dactylopterus volitans. Next base: position 2,446 of record CAAKHG010034722.1, read on the forward strand.
AGGTTTGGCCAAAATCGGCCGACCCAGATCTGAGTCCAGCAGACGTGTCAGACGCGAGTCTATGAATGTGTGCGTGAGCGAGCGCTATCCACACGCGGCCCATCCCACAAACTGCACATGAGCCAAAAATATCCTGGATACAGACGCCGCCGTCTGGTGCTGGTGATGTCGGTCGGAGTCTGCCCAGTCGTGATCGGGAAGCGGAGCCGCGCCGTCCTGGTCCCGTCCAACTCGGTTCCGAGTGATAACTTTTACTAAAAATAGAATTTCACGTTTTGAAACAGACAACAACGCTTACAGAGGGCTCGTGAAATGTCCTCTCAACTTTCTTATGCGCAGTTCCTGAACAGGAACGCTGTGAATGTCGCCGCCACTTCCAGTATTTCACCCAAAGCTGCTGTCAGTCAGGAAGCCTCGACACCAGTTTTTATAGCATCAAATTACTCGTAAAAAGACAAATTTATCAGAAAAATGAACACTTAAAATGACAGAAATCATCACTGGAAAAATGAAGGGTAGTTTGATGTTTTAGTCCCCATCCACGAACATGGAGGGGGCGGGGTTTATCATGTGTAGCGCAGCCAGCCTCCAGGGGGCATCGTAGACCATTTTGCTTTACTAGTTGAAATATGTGTCTATTTTTAAGAGTGCGTTTATCCCAAACATCAGCATAATCACGATGGAATACCTTTAGCAGCCGTTCCGGATGCTCCCAACCCCGTCTTCCCCGCACCAACGAGCAAGAAACTAAACAATGCTAATCAATGGAGCCGAACGCTGAGTCTCATCATCTCCTTGCGTTGATGTATTTCGCGCTGGCTTGATTATTATGGAGATAAACCGCTGCTGTCAGGTGCTTCGGGAGTTCAGGGGAGAAACGGTCGATACGGCCAGATTTATCCAACACATGGATTTTGTTGTTGCAAAAATACAGGAACTGTTGTTACTGATCAGTATATTTGGACCTCCTCAAGTCATTTGTAGCTTTTCGCAGCACTCTGTGCTGTTTACCGAGCAGAAAGGATGTGACGCTGCACGGAGGTCATTGTTCGGTACATAACTCGTTTGTTGGTCACGGTTGAGTGTGGTTCTGTACAAGGTGGGAAAAAAAAAGCTTTTTTTTCTTTTCTTTTTTTTGTCCAGATGTGCCAGTTAGTTTTTTCCACCGAGTGCTGATTACGACTACCTGAGATAGTCTGATAAACAGTCAACTCTTATAAACTTTTATAAAAGTACAGAATAAAAAGATTTCGGTCAATATAACACTTGTTAATTAATATGGGTTCCAACAGAAGAATATATTTAATTTTTCAAAGCTTAACATGCTCTCACATACGGTCACTCAGTCACTCACCACTCGTGTATGTCTGGGAATGAAGGAACCTACGACCTGTTTTTTTGTGTGTCGTGGCGGTTGGGTAACCTTTTAGGCACAACACCGCCACCTGGATTCGTGTGTGGGTACTGCCACGTGTGACTGACTTTTCCCATCCGGACTGTAATGTTTCAATAATCTTTGCGGAAGCTATTGTGACAAAGTGTCTTCCTTCTGTGGTGTGCTGGTTCCTGAACAATTGACATATATATGGATATAAATGGTTATAACTTATGTCCACCATGGCGTCAGCGTCCAGCTGACCCGAACCATTCATGCTATGTTGTTGTTGCTATCGGAACCTCACGGTTTGAGCCTTAGTCACCTTTTTATTTGTGGCATATATTTGTTGTTACTGATACAGTTTGAAATGACTGTTGATTTTTGATTTTATTATAATATAGATAATGGAAAATGTAGCCACGCAGCCAATTCGGCCTCACGTTGCTGAGCTCTGCCAAGATTTTCCGCCGTCTAAAATGAGTGATTCATTTTTTCCCGATTCTGCAAAGTCATCAAGGTAATGCGGTGCACACATACTGAAGAGGCACCTGAAATGCTCTTACATGCAATGTGCCGTGCCTTAAGTTGTTTTTAATATAACATTCTTTCCGCAATAATCGCCCAGGGGTTTAATTTGCTCTAAAACATTCATAATGAGTTTCTGTCGTATGCAAATGTGGAACGAAAAGCAAATCAAGTTTGCTGATTGTTCCATTCAGTGTGAACATTTTTTGTTTGCATTATTTGTCTGCTATTTAAAATTTGATCAACAGTGGCTAAAGAGAAATAGAAGAAATAGAACTGGGGAGTTCAGCATATGGAGATAGTCTGCCATTTATTAATGTTGGCCACTTTAAAGGAGCACGTAAGGTTAATTAGAAATAAATTCACTTGCAAATGATGCACTGCAAGCAAGCTAACAGGGTAATGACAAACACCAAGAACATTTGAGTGATGTCGTGAATGACATCATTACCACAGTGAACTACATTAAAGCCTGTCAAAGTCCAAATGCATGAGGTGCAGCGCAAGGGTCCAATCACACAACTGTTTACTTTGACAGCGAGTCCCAATGGCAAATCACACGGGGAGATTTAATATATCATTTTGTGAATAGATGATGAGATCACAATCTTCCTGGAGGATGAGGATCACAACATTGAGCACAAGTTTAACAATGACTTGCAAGCTGCAGGTGCAGGGCATCAACACAGACCTTCCACAGTCGGCTAATACATCCATCATCCACAAGAAAATTGGAGATGTAGAAGCAGCAATTGAATGGAGCGAATGTCGAAACTTTTGAGGGACCTGCTTGAGAAAAACCTGTATTTGTAAATGGGCGCAGTTTGTGAACCGCTGACTTATCCTGATGTTAATCTTATGATTTGCTCTCCAACAATACAACCAGAATCATAAATACTTTGTTAATCCCGGAGGAAATCGTATGGTAAATGTTGTGTCATGCCAATATAAAATATATGCCCTCTATAAGCAAATCAATAGACAAATATAGTAAGTAGAAATGAAATGCAAAGCAGACGCAGATATTATCATTATAAATAGAAACATGAGGACAGTTACAGGATGTGAATGTCCATTAATATGTTGGGTTGTGTGTAATATGCAATAATGTTCATGTTTTAAATGAGGCTGGATTTGCCCGTGTGGGCATCACAGGGTGCTGTTCACTGCTTTAATCTTGCCGGAATGAAATAAGTGTGTAATATTTTACTCCAAACTAGTATTTCATTTTAATACCTTCATTTATTTTCATTATATCACACTGGGACGTTTGCAGAAACAGTGCATGCGATACCCTGAGAACGCTCCTGCAGCTGCCCACCACATCTGCTCACACATGTCTCAAACTGGGGGGAAAAGAAAAAAAATACAACATCTTGTCAGGTTGTAATATTACAAAATACACTCGGTCTTTCTTGATTTTCTGCAGTGTGCGTGTGTGTATTTGGGTGTGTGTGTTGAGAAGCATTATGTGTTCACTGCTTTGTGCTCTCCGGAGAGCTGCTCTAGTGGGGAACCATAGCAGAAGGTGAAAATGGGATCTGTTCACCGTTAATTATGGATCACAACCAGCCACAGCACTACAGAGAAAACCGGTTATTAATAGAACCACAGCTCTATGTTAATTGCTTTTTTTCCCCCTCCCCCCTCATACTTTTTTCCCCCCCCTTTTCTAACCAACAATCATTTTTGGATGCGAGATCAAACAATCAAAAAGCTACTTTGAAATTCTAATGCTGATGAGAAGAGACGAGCAGCGCGAGACGTCTCTCATTCTGTGTAATAGGGTTGCTCCTCTGAAGGCTATGCGTGCGTGCGTTTGTGCGTGCGTGTTACATGTTGAAAAGCACCAGTGCTAATAATGGCTCTCAACTAGATAAATAAGTCAAAAGACAAACGAAAAGCCGAGGAGAGAGGCAGCTAGCAGGGCAGGATTGAGGTCCTGTCCTCCCCGCTGACTTCCCACAGATGCAATTTTCATCCGTCTCTTTTCTCCCACCTTGATCTGTCAAACCAGGTAACCAATTCAAAACTTAAAACACTTAACTTTGTCATGGCTTTGAAGCCTAACCTTGTTTTATGGATCTCTGTGAATATTCGCGGAGCGGGGCCCACGGAGGCCGCCGGGTCTGACAACAGAGCGCGCCCGACATCACGCGGCGCTACGAGGTCTCATGAGGTTTGCCGCCATTCTGGACTTCAGAATGGTGTGTTTGTTTGTCCATAAAGGCCAAATAGTAGCAGAGAAAGTGACAGTATGGGGCTTAGGTCTGCTATTGAAACTGGTCATTATCTCTGGATAATTGTCAAACATCAGACAATAGAAAACTAGCTGCAAACGGCGATGGACATATTCAAAACAACAATTACGATAATTGTGCTGAAAATAATTGCGGTTAGCACAAGTAATCGCAATCAGGCGAGAACGTTATGATTATCATGACAGACCTGATCCCGGCTTTCAAGCTCCCGTTCAGGTTTGCTTTGGATCGAGTATTAGAAGTTAAAGGGCAGCAGAGCATTTGATAAACATAAAGAAATGACGAAAATCACTCCCCCGCTCCCCAAAAAACAAACAAACCAAAAAAACAACAAAAAACTGACGCATATTTTGCTTTCACTCAATCATGTTGTACATTTTCCAAAGTAACTGTCTATTGCACAGTGACTGTTTCCTGCAGTTCTTTCTGTTCTTCTCTGCAAATTCCTGAACATAATACAAACGCTACCATTAGCTACTGCTAGCAGCCAGCAAACAAACCACTAGCTACACGGAAACCGGGAAGAACCAGAAATGTTTACGTGATATTGATTCAACTTTGCCGCAAATATTGTCCGTTTTGATTTAATTAATGGGAGTATTAAATGTGCAAATAAAGTCTGTGGAAACATTTAAATTGGTGGAAATTCACACCAACTCCAAAGGTTGTATGAATCCAGTTCTGAAAAAGAGACAATAAAAGAACAGAAACTGCAGGAATATAACCGAAACCCCCGCGAGATACGAGAATAAATTAATGCCGACCAAACAAAACATTCGGGCATTTGTCTGAATAAAAGGTGGGAAAATGTGTCCCGTTAGGTTTGTAATGTTTTTAGATTTGAAAAATTCAATGAGTTGTGGTCATATTAGATGTGTCTGCAAAATAAAAATGTCCAGCGCCGGGAGTCAGTGGGGAGGATCAGTGAGCTAGAGGATGTTTGGATGGTGGATGCTTGTGTGGCTCGTCCTGATTTAACGTCCTCTCATGCACCTTCAACTGAAGCTGACCTTTTCATCAACTGTAACTTTCAACCACGGCCGTCATCCATTTTGCCATAAACCTGAGTGAAATTAAGTTCAAGATTACGCAAACAAATTCCGCAAATCTCCGCCTCCAAGCTAGCGGCACTGCTTTTTTCCCTCGGGAAGTTCACAGGCGACGGCGCAACCTCTCCACACATGCACCAAAGAAGAAGAAACGCAAACGCATGATGTTTTGAAAAAAAGCGCTGTCAAACATCAGACAATGGGAAACATCCTGGAAAAAAAATAAATGGTGTTGGATGTATTTAAGATAATCCTGAAAATGATCGCAATAGGCGAGAATGTGATAATAATAATAACAATACGTACTTATATAGCATTTTACATGCCACTCTAATGCTGTGTCGTGAGGCTTCACAGAATGAACAGAAAAACCAAAAAATAACGTCAAAACTACATAACAAGGGGAGAAGAGAGTGCTGGTGGTTGATGGCTGTGAGGAGGTGTCTCTGATGGTGTGGGGGAGTGAGTTCCAGAGGGTGCGATGTAGAAGGCCCCTGCACCCCTCCGCCCCCCAGGATATGCGCTCGGTCTGGATGGGAGGTCGGACAGGAGGTTGGTGTCAACAGAGCGATGGGCGCCGGTGGGAGTGTGTTCATGGAGGAGTTTGGTTAGGGTGGGGCCACTTCATGGAGGGCTTTGTAGATGATGAGGAAGATTCTGAAATGAAAATGGTAGTCGTGACGGACCTCATTCAAGCTGTCAGCTCATGTTAAAAAAAAACCAAACCAAACAACAAAAAACAGACAATCACTGATCGTTGATAAACAGCTATTTTCAGTAACGAGCAGTGGTGGGTAGAGCAGCCAAAAATTGTACTCAAGTAAGAGTAGTGTTACTTTAGAATAATATGACTTAAGGAGAAGTAAAGAGTAGTCACCCGAATATTTACTTGAGTAAGAGTGAAAAGTATGTTGTGAAAAAAAAATACTCAAGTACTGAGTGACTGACGAGTAACCTCTTTGTTTAATGATCAACAACTAACGCAATAATACATTAAATAATAACAAATTAGAATAGCATAAATTAAGGCAAATTGAGCCACATCCACTTAATAACAGAACAACAGGCTAAAATAGGCAGATTACAAAGAAGAAGAACAAGGCAGCCTTTACATAAACCATAAACTCTTGGAACCGCACCTTGGAACACACAGTACACTTCTGATGTGCACATGTGTGTGTGTGTGTGTGTGTGTGTGCGCGCGTGTGTGTGCGTGCGTGTGAAGTTTTGCATGTTCACTCAGAATCGCTCAGTTAAGTGACTGTTCAGCTTGAGCAGCAGCTGGCTCTCCGGGTTCACACTGCGCGGCTGTGACCTTTTAGCCGCGAGCAGGAGACCAAAAGGTCCCTCGCAGGCTTGCAGATGCAGATGCTGGGAGGCCTGCGCTGATTTTTCAGTGACAGGCTCTTGATTTGAGGAAAGGAAGGTAAGAGGTCCGTACCTCCGGTGGATGGACATGAGAGGCGCCTCTCCAGCTCTCCTGTTTTTGATTTTCCTGCACTCAGCGATGCAAAGAAGTCGTCTTCATCAGAGCGACTGCTGTTTCCTGGGGCATCATCCGTCTCCAAGACCGTGTCCAGGTGATTTTTGATGTAGTCAAGGCTTGCGGCAAGAGAAATTGTTTTCAGAAGAATAAGGTCTGCACATATATATATTTTTCCTTTCTACTGTGTAGCCTTCCAAGCTGCTGGTTTTTTGATGTGCTCCTAACTCTTGCGAGCCTACACTTTGTCACTCACACAATACAAACTTAAATAAAAATATTACATGGATTGATATATACACATCTTCATTGGGCAGTATAATACAAGCTACTACAAAAGCTGTCATGATTTATCCTCAAAGCTCATAATTTTTCAAGTTTTATTTTAACAAAATAAGATTGCATCCCTCACAATCTCAACACTAAATGTGCTAAAATCAATACTTCTCTGACAGTGTCAATTAAATATGTACGTTCTTATCTTTGTAAGGACAATTTATGGAAGAGCTGTTGTATAATTCTGCTGACTCACAGTTGAACTGATGCATAAGTATGTTTACCAGCATTTAAGATGTTCTCATCAGCTGCCCAGGATGTCCTGAATTTGGGTCGGAGCATAGCTGCTGCAATCAGCTCAGGTTGTTCCGTGATCTCGCCAAAACGTTTCTGGGTCCCATCCTGCAGGACATCAATGAGAGGTCCGCACACAAGGCAAGATGACTCCAACTTCTTCAGTTTGCCCTGCGACCGGTGAGGTGCTGGCAGCAGGAAGCCCGTTTGCACTGATGATTGCAGTACAGCACAGTGCAGTACAGCAGCACTCAGTCAAAAAGGCCATTTCAGCTGTATTGAACCTATAAAAGATGCAATTAGCTTTTTGCAACTTTTCATACATCTGTTTTTTTTCATTTTCATTTTCCTTGCATGTGCTAAATGAACATACAAGCAACACAACAAATCAACTACAGTCATCACACGACCACGCAGAGAAGACCTATAGAATGTTGCACTATATTGATCTTAAGGCAGATCCACCCACATTAATCAGCAGTGCCGACGTGTGCTTCGTTACTCTTTAACAAACAATGTGAGTTCTGCCAACGTACATCTGCTCCTTCTGAATGTGCCCAACCCTTTCTGCAGCGAGGAACCGGGAGCTGCAACGAGTCTGTTTGGGTCGGAGAAACCGCATCATGCATTCGCCTTCCGCGATCCTGTGGTTGACCCGCTGGTTTTCCTCCGCAGGCCACTGCCTTCTGCCAACGCAGCCCGCGACAACCTCTTGTACGTATCGCTACCTGCTCCTGCAGCGGAACATGGCATGCACACTTTTGGCGCTTTGGGAAGACGATATTCTCGGCCGGCGTCATCATCCAAAAATAGCAGACGCATCTTGATACTCCACCTGCGACTCGCTCTCATCTTCGGACCCTTCAGAGTCTCTCGCCTCCCCTCCATCATCAGAGACTCCGTCCTCTTTCTCCTGGGCACCATATCATCGAAAGGCTTTCAGGAAGCTTGAGCCCCTGTCTGTTGTTGTCCTGGTCACTTTCCCCCCCGATTTGGTCCTCGGAATGCACTTCCTCTAATGCTGCAGCAAGCACATCAGATGTGTGCGAGCCTTTGAGACGTCCACAAGCCAGTGCGGCGGAGTGCCTCTCCAGAGAGTCATGGTCTACCCAGCGGCAGGTGACGCCTAAGTAACTACGGTGTCTGGCAGACCAGCAGTCGGTTGGGGTGGCAAAATGATTCACAGCACTCGGTTTTCTGACAATTATGCTCTTCGTCGTCTTTGCAGCTTCCTGCATTACCTTTTTTCATAACTGTACACTGAGGTTGCGAGGTTTCCATCATGGTCCTGAAGGATGGGTGTCTCAACCCTCAGAAAATGGTTGATTGGCTTGACATTGACAAAATTTAGCACAAGCTTGTCAAGTGTTGTCTGTGTCACCCGCCGTGAAGGGACAGCAAGGGAACTCGACGTTCTTGATGGGAGGTTCCTCAGAAGAAGACTTCTCTTTCTGGGGGGTTCTATCACGTCTATGTATGTTGTCAATTTATTGGGGTGAACCCCCTGTTGACAGAAAAAAATCTCAAAGAGGCATCAGGGAATTTATCCATTAAAATGGACTCATCACCACACCATGATAATACCCTATGACTTAGATATTAAAAAAAAATACATACAGGTATGACCTAACAGCGAAAAACAAGTTAATAGAAAATAAATAGTTTTATTCACTGAAATCAACTGGCTAAACTTCAGCTCCCAGCTTTGTGTGTGTGTGTGTGTGTGTGTGTCAGTATGAGTGAGTGTGTGTGTGTGTGTGTGAATGGATGTG
>CAAKHG010034727.1:6638-23296 GCA_901007715.1 Dactylopterus volitans
TGGGGGAAATGGAATTTTGCCGTTCTCTTCTTATTTCTGTTCTCAAAAACATAGCGAGCCAACTCCGCACACACGCACACACACACGCGCGCGCACACACACACACACAAAGCAAAGTTGAAATGTGATGCACGCTTAACAGGACAGGTGAGGCAGCAAAAGCTTTCATGCCAGCATTTAGTATTCATGCTAGCAGACAGAAGGCTTTGCAATGGTGACTGTGAGAGGAGAGAAGAGAACACAAGAAGGAGAAGAAGAAGAAGAAGAACACAAGAAGCAGAGGAGAAGAAGTAGAAAAGAAGAAGAAGAAGAAGAAGAGTATACCTCTGTTGTTCTATTCACCATCATCTAGAAAGGAAAAGGCAAACGGGGAAGGGTAATAACCAGGAACAAATAGAGGGAGGAGGAGGAGGAGGAGGAAGAGGAGGAGAGAATGGGGTGGTTAGTGCAACACAACAACTACAACACCACCACCACCAACACCACGGCTGCACCAAGCTGCAGGATGGATGTGTGACAATGTGGCCAGACACAATGAAAAGAAAACTGGAGGACAATCACACAACTGGGTGGCGCAACTCCTCTCGCGCGTCGGGCGACGCGGCCGAGCGCGACACTCCAAAGTTCATGAAAAGTGGTGAAATAACTGCGGGAAGAGCGCGGATATCGCTCGCTCCCGCGCGCGTGTATGAGGCTTAATTTCACCATTTCGGGTTTTTCACCTCGCTAACAAGCCCATTTTTTCTTACGATGCACCTCATTCATGGAATTATCCATCAACACCATGACTTTGGATTTGTGCTCTGGATGGACAGTGAACCAATCGCTGTCTCGGAGGGGGGGGTGGGGGGGCAATCTCAAACCTCCCTAGACAGATGTATAGGAAAACACGAGGAGCCAATCACGAGCGCTCGCGGCGGCGGGGTCGTCCGAAAGCGTCTGCGTGTTAGCTGTCGAAACAGGAGCGTGCGCTAGCCACAAAGAGGGAGGAGGGAGATTCTAGCTAGCGATGGCGCAGACTAGCCAATTAGGAGCGAGGAGGAGAGGTGTGTTGCTGTGCAGGCGGGTGCCACTGAGCCTCGGTGGGGGCGGGGCCAGATGACCATATTCATAGATGAGGAAGTAGTCATTTTAGGGTCAAGGAAGAGACGAGTTTTCGAAGAATTCAAAACTTGCTGGAGGTTGTTTTTCACAGCAAAACGTGAAAAAATATATGTATTTTTTGGACCTCATGATTTCAAAAGTTGTGCAAAAACATACCTTTACATCTTTACATTGCAACTGAGAAAAAAAAAGGCATTTCGGCAGCGAGGCAAGGATGAGCCACGCAAATGGACCTGCGAGATGACACAATATTTTTCTGTCCCATTGAAAATGATTTGGGACGTCGAGGTCGGCGAGAAGCGCCATCAGGTTCACAACATCAGGAAACGAGAGCAAATCGGACCCCAGCGGGGCCGATCGCGCCCAATCGAGGCTGACGTACCTTGGACTCCACGTCGGCGTTGTGGTCGTTTTGGAGGAGGAGCGCGGCGGCCTTGGTGTCGTCCTTCCGAGCCGCGATGTGCAGCGCCGGCAGCCGCACCTTCCCCTTGGTGTCGTTTTCCAGGAGGAGGGAGACCACCTGGTCGTGGCCCTGCTGCAGCGCCACCGCCAGGGGCGTGAAACCATCCTGCGGAGCGGGGAGGAGGAGGAGAACATCATGACCGCACGTCTCCAGCAAAGAAGGGCCACGTGGATGGGGGGACGGCTTATGGCGAAAAGTGTCCATATTTTTTTCCAATTATTTATTGTTCTTTTGGCTCGATCCAACACATTAGACCTCCATTACTGTAGACTGTAGATTGCTGCGTAAATCTGTAAAGTGTGCGTCCAAGGAAAGTAAAGAATTCTGCTTTACGGAGACGCCATAAAACAGCATAACGGCATGTCAGCGAGAGCCTAAAGTGGTGCTAGCATCTTCACGAGGCCGCACAGATAAGTGTACTTAGTCCTGCGGCCGTTTGGTCATAAAACTACGCATTAGGACCGCGAGGGGCAAATTCCAAGCTGCTACCTGGCCATTTCGCTTCAAAAACATACATACGGTCACCTACGTCACCTAAGAATGTGACCTCTCTAAGACACCCCGAGCTTGTTGAGCCATTTCGCGCACAAAAATAAAACAAAGGAAACCTCGTGGTGGCGCTTGATAGTTCAACCTAATCAGCATGTGAAAGTGGTGGGGGGACTAAAGGCCTCTTCCTTGCCCAGCCTGCTTCCTCCGCATGCTTCCTCCTAATCTTAAAAACGCCGCTTTCGTTTCTCACTGCGCTGATCTTTATTCGTCTGAAATAACGACTTATTGCGATAACTCTACAATCCGGAAGAAAATGTGCCTCTGCGTTTGTTTTTTTTCTCTGAGGAGCACAAGAGCACAAACGCAAGGATGATTTATTTTTAGTGACGGGAAGGGAAAAAAAAAAAAAAACGTGTGATGCGCCGATCGAATACGGACGTGCGACGTCACTGATGTTATGCTAGCTGTGTCGTGTCTTAAGATGACGTCGTTATGAAGTGTCGCTTTCACTGCTGAGGTACTGCGCGTACGGCAGACCCAAGCGCGCCGTATGGACGGCTCATGTACAACATCTCAACATTCCCCTGTTGTATCTACGCTGGATTATCCCGTAAACTGCCGGATTAAAGTTTCTCTCTTCCGATTCCCGTTCCTCCGCGGCTATCAGCTCAAACCATTGTTCCGTGGGTCCCTCTATCACGCAGGTTAATCTGATTACCCCTAACAGACTAACTTCGGCGTGGATTAAAGGTCTCCTTAACCTGGTTCCTTTTATCTACTGGCGCTCCGCGAGGCATCGACCTTGGGCAAATCAAATCAACTCGCTCGTGAAGATGGTAACTGCCGTTTTAATCTGATTTCACAGAATGTTACGGTACCCAGGCCAGTCACAACAAGGTAAGCAAACCAAGTAATTGCCGGGGGCCCCGAGCCTGCTGGGGGCCCCCAGGACAGCGACTGGTTATGAACTAAATGCAACGGCAAACTGATGGATGGAAGTGCAACGCCACTGGTTATCGGAAAAGTAGCTATCATGAGGTGCAATTGCCAATCAGATAGCAGTAAGTGATGACTTACATTGGATAAATTAGCTCTAGTGTGTCTTGTTCAACTGGTGCAACAAAATTTATGGGTGATGTTCTACCTGTCTGGCAGTCAATGCTAATAAACAGAGGGGTGGTTGCCAGTTAGTGTGGGCCGCGGTGGGCGGTCTTAAATCAGCTATGCTAACCTACAATTAGTGACACCACGTACTGAACATCGACATTAGCTTGGGGCGTTAATGCTAACTCTCGTAATATCTTTTCTGTCTCTCGCAAAGTGTTTTGCTTACATTTCTATGTTCCCAAGGATGCCTCCACTGATGAGGGTGAAGTGAATTTCTCTCACTGACCTGTCAAATGTGACCCCCTCCAATATGCTGACATTGATAACATGATGAATTTCATGTTTTACTAACTCGATTTTGCTCGGGGGCCCCCAAATTCCTTGAGGCGGCCCCGTGGGTACCTTCTCTCCTGCCGTTGTCCGCAACTTTACCGATCAGAACAATGACATACCGTGGGAATCTGCCCTTGACACACTCACCGGTCAGCCGGCCACTATCGAGGACCATGCCAACACTCTCTGACACCCTCTCTTGTGCTTAGCGTGAGCTGCCACTGTCACGCCTGCAAGTGCAGCCCAATCTAAAAGCAATCTGGCGTTCCAGCCACCAGCTAAATGTGTCGCTCGAGGGATGAATCGAAAGGAACTGTGGCTGCTGAGGTGCAGCAAATAAACCAATAAAGCAAACTTCTGATGCCGATATTCACATGGAAAGCCCCGCGTCCTCCAAGCAGAACAGTACGTGACACATTAGAACGGCAAACCCTGGATCTAGTTGGCGTTTCCACCGCGGACCGTATGGTAGGCGGGGTTTACTCCGGATGGTCGTCATGTCGAGCCCACCTCGGCGTCTTTCTGTCGAGGCGCTAAGACGATAATCACTGCGGAGCTTTTTGGTTCTGGTCCTTCATTGCTCGGCGGGTCACTGATCGTGTCTCGATCCGTGCGACCAATCAGCGACTGCAGTGTGCCTAGCCCCGCCCTTTAGATACGAGATCAGCGTGCCAGGTACCCCAACAGAGGGGTTACCAAAACCAGGGTGGTGCGGTTTCTCTGGTAGCATCCACAACTTTTGTCAGTGGAAACGGCTACAATGCTACAATGCGTAACCCGCTGAACCGCGCGGTGGAAAGGGGGCTTCAGTTGACACACTGGCAACAGAACAAGACGACAACGTGGACGCGCTGGACAAAGCAGAGCAATAACACCCCAGATAAGAACCCCGCTGTCTCGCACTGGCGATGCCATTAGGAGGCAACAGCGATAAGGAGCCGGAGCTGCTGAACTGGGACTGGTGTTAATGGTTCGAAACAGGCGATAACAGTCATAAAGACTTGGCGTTAGCTGTCCTTCCCACTTTCTTACACAACTACAGTTGCGTCAAATAACTTCTCGATATACAAAAAAATGAACACCTTCCTAAAATGACAGGGGTTTTTTTGTTTTTTATCAGTATTTAATGTTTTTAGATTAACACAGAGGAGGGCGAGATTTACGGGAGATTAATGACGCATACTGCGGCCAGCCACCGGGGGGAGATTGGGATCACACTTTTCACTTTTGAGGAGCTGTCTTGCTGTCTTGTTTGTATAAATATATGAACATCGATATATAGAATCAATAAATCACTGAAGAATTTACAAAGCTTAGTTTGAAACCCATTAAAACATAAGAACAGAGATGCTGTGAACTTCACTGAGCGATCCTGAGGGAGTGCACCTGATATTTGGTGACTGAAATTCACATGAATAGGGTCGCAAAAAATATTTGGAGCACCCAGCATTACTGTTTTATGATACTGCATTGGTTTTAGACTGGTGAGTGTAATAAATCAGCAAAAACAGAAACAAACATAGTCACACGGACCAAAAAAAAAACCGTAAATCATAGCGTGAAGACACGAAGGTAAGCGATCGCAGTGTCCCCTTAAGTGACGGAAGCACTGCTAGTGTGTGTGTGTGTGTGTGTGTGTGTGTGTGTGTGTGTGTGTGTGTGTGTGTGTGTGTGTTTGCAGAGCGCCGGCTCGGTGTGGATAAAACCCATCTCAGCATCACTACGCCCACACATCAAAGCCGAGCCTCCCCGCGGACGCCGGCCAGCTAATAAACGCGTGTGCACACAAAACCGTGCAGAAGAAAGACAAACAAACACACCCTGCAATGGCGCACACACACATACACATGCACGCACACACACGTATTAATACACATTCATAAGCAGTTCCGCGCGAATGTCTGATGAATAAATTCAGCGCCGTTTCTCGGAGAGTTTTCCGATGCCATCCCAGAGCCCTGCCCTTCCGTTTGATCTGCCTCATTACGGATTCAGGGAAAGGCATCCAGTCGGCTTTACGTCCCAAAAATACCTAAAAACAACGGCGGCAGCGGAGACAAAGGTGTTTTTGATCTCTTGTCTCCAGGCTCGAAAATATATAACGACGCAGCAAAATTCGGCTTTAACGAGAGAGAATCCAGCAGCGCCGACCAACTTGGACAACAGGAAGATAACTTGACTCATGACGGTATTCAAGCAAGTCCGTGAAAATAAATCCTACACCTGAGGACAAACGTGGATATTAATGAAGAATTCCTTTACGTGTCGACAGCCTTTAAGATCCTCTTTGAAGCGCACATGACAAGTAAAACAGATTCCTGGCCTGTTCTCTGCCATGAAACGGTTAAATATGAATTATTAAACGCGGGGAGTTGCTTTAAACGTGGATATGAATTTCAGCGCATGAATAATTCACGCGCGGCGGGAGACGGCGGGGGAAGAAAGAGGGCAAAGTTTGGGGGCTTGGGGGCGAGGCGACAAGAGCAGAGAGGCAGAAAAAAAAAAGAGGGACAAGGGGGAGGAGGCGAGAGGAGGATGAAGGTGAAGACGAGGAGGAGTTGTTTTTGGGAACGGCGAGGAGCTCGGAGAACGAGGACCGGCCGCGCTGATACAAACGCAGATGCTGTTCCCAGCGCGGAGGCAGGTGCATCATTAACGTTCCGTGTTCTCGCTATTTAACAAGCGTTTACCTCCCATAAGACGCACCGGGTGTCTTCAAGCAAAACAGCGTAGAATATGGCGATTGAATTTTCCGTCATAAGGTTGAAATTGTGAACAAGGCCCCTGGGTGGGGGTGTGGGGGCAGGTGACGGTTCAAAACACGCCGAAAATGAACGGGAAAGCAGTCGACGTGCCGCCGCACCCGCTAGGAAACATAAATATGTATACATATACATGCACTACTCGAGCAGAAACTAGCTTCCGTCTTGTAGCCGCGGCGTTTCCTCCTGATCGCGTGTGCGTCCGGAAAAAATAAGCACAAGCGCCATAAATATGGAGATTTTGGAGCATAATGACGATGTTTTTTTTTTGTTGTGCCGGTGCAACTGCGCACACACGCACACACACCACAGGTGTCTCAGCATTGCCCCACCCCCCCCACCTCAGCGGGGAGCTGAAGGTCACTGAACAACTCGGACGACCCGGAACGTCATCCGGCTTCGTCCGCCGGGTGGCAGGCGCCTAATTTGCCATTCACACCGGAGAAGGCGCCGGTCATGAGGCCGCGGCGTAATTACAGGGGGGCTAAACGAAGGCTGGGTGAAGGGTGGCTATTAGCGGGGTTGTGAAAGTGAGTGCGTATGCAAACAGGAGTTAAGTGCGTGTGTAATATACATGCAGTATATTATCGGCGTGTGTGTGTGTGTGTGTGTGTGTGTGTGTGTGTGTGTGTGTGTGTGTGTGTGTGAGAGAGAGTGAGAGAGAGTCGGGTTTACCTCAGTGGCGATGCTCTGGCTGGAGCCGTTGTCCAATAGGAACTGCACCACGTCCAAGTGATTCTCCTGTGCCGCCATGTACAGAGGCGTGAAGCCATTCTGGAAGACACACGCACGCACACACACACACACACACACACACACACACACACACACACACACTGAATCAGACCTGCGAAATCATGAGCTGCGTTTTTTTAAAAAGGACCGTCTGACATCTGAGCCTGGACCCGAGACTCTCTTACGATTTACTCAAGGAAAACAAATCGGAGCTGCTGATTCATCTCTTCCTTTCTGTCTCTGCGACTTATTTCTTGGTCCAATTCAACGAAATTTCTCTGTGTCATCATCTGATGCTGAAATAATTGTGACAAATTGTGACAGGCGTTGCAATGAAGGCCGCTCTTATCAACAAATGAGGCGAGGCGATGGTGACAGAGTCTAAGGAGCGCCGATATAAAAGCCCGTTCATACAAGCTGCTGCGATTATCTCCTGGCAAAGTTTGAGGCCACTTTTATTTTGAAGCATTCGCAGGAAATCCGCTGTGTTTGACGGCACATCAGTTAGAGAGGCTGCAGGGTGCAGCGAAGGAGGAGCCATGCTGAGCTTGTGGATCCCGGGTTGCGCGGCTGGCAGGCTGCTACTTTAACTTCTCAGTGAGGCATCGACGCCTCTCGCGGCGCCGCTCGGTCAGCGGGCTCGCGGAGGGGCGGCCGATTGCTGGCTGACTTCATTCATCAAAATGTGGCATTAGACCACAGCAGCACAATCTCAGGACAGAAAAACTCCCAACATGCAAACACAAATGTGTTATTTTTACAAAACCCAAGATGCTTTTGATGCAGTTTCTTATTTTACTTCATGAATTTATACCTTACGTAAAATAAGCGCACGGTGATGTTTTTAAGAAAAGGACAACAGTAAGGCTCCGCAAAGAAAAAGGCAAAAAGCAGCAAACAATAAGCACAAAACTACGTTACTGCATTAAAGCCTAAATAAACGTTGGCCTGGCCGACTTTAGAGAGGGAAGGAGCGGCCTGATGATTTATTCCATTAATGCATGAGGTCACCGCGGGCGGTCTTAAAAATCAATAAACGGGATTGCTTTACAGGATTTACGCATTAATGTCATTAAGGGAGCCCGATGTGTCAGGTATTTCTGCCTGAAAAAAACAAAAATTTAAAAAAACAAAACAGAAACGGCTATCTTCCTGGAGGTTTCCTGATTCATATTCCACCACGCGGAATATCCTTCCCTCACACACTCCAGCTTCCACAATCGGACCTCTCGCGGGGCGCATACTGTCGCCTGACGCACGAGCCTCACACCTGATAACGGTCCAGATAGCAGCTGATCTGAGGCTGCGGTTGCAGAGGACTCTGAGTGTGTGTGGAGTGTGTGTGTGTGTCTGTGAGTGAGAGAGATGGGACAAGGCCAAGGAAACGATCACCATAGCAACAACATGGATCCGAAAAAATCAAATGTAAAAAAAGCTCCCCCACCCTCCCCTCCTCATCTCCGTGCATCGTTGTTGCCGTACCAACAGCGCTCAGTCGACTTCATACGCCGCAGCAGCAGACTCATCAAAAACGGAATGAGTAGTGGACACACACACACACACACACACACACACACACACACACACACACACACACACACACACACACACACACACACACACACACACACACACACACACACACACACACACACACACACACACACACACTTAGAAACAGAAGACGCATTCCTGACTGTGTGTGTGTGTGTGTGTCTGTTGTAGTTTAAGACCTTATCTTAGATCTATAAATAACACACACTGGGCGCCAATTAATCACAACATTATGACCACTGCATGTTCACCATAGAATGTAATGCAGCAGCCGTGCAATAGTTTAAGTGGAAAAACTAAAATCATAGAGGATTTCTTTTTCTTTGTATAATGTCCTATGAATACACACCGATCAGCCATAACATTATGACCGCTGCATGTTTACAATAAAATATCAAGCAGCAGTCTGTTCTGTGTGAGAGAGGTGTTGACATATTTGAAATATCCTTATTGGGACTGTAATTTGTGATGCTGCTGAACTCTACTGGGACATGTTTGGTATTTGGGACGCCTCTCGGAATAAACCAGCACAGTTAAACAGCATCACACATTTGAATATGTCAACACCTTTTCCCCCATCAGAAGCTATCGCAGGGCTGCTGCATTATATTCGATGGAAAAACATGCAGTGGTCATAATGTTATGGCCGATCAGTGTATCTCCTGCCGCAGTGGCTTACTTCTAGCCTGCATCGGAGCAGCGATACACACATTTTTAACCTTTTTTTTTTTTTTAATTTGACGATGTGATGTGTCGGCTGTCCCTTCTTCCTGCTCTCTCGGTATCGACTGCTTTCCTCCCCTCTGCAGATGCAGCCGAGGACGTGACGGTGACATCACCACGGTTGCTGTGGTGACCAGGGCGATGTGGTGCGGGTGCAGCTTGCTACTGAATGTGGGTCAGGCAGCACTGCAGAGATGCTGACACAGCACCCACACACACACACACACGCGCGCGCGCGCAGGGCCCCACACACACGGATGCAGTCACTGTGTATACAACACCGGTGTGAGCATCGGTCTTTTAGCATCAACACACACATAGATCATTTTGCAAACGGGACAGCGTGTGTGTGTGTGCGTGTGTGTGTTTTACCTGAGACTGAGCATTGACGTTGGCTCCATGGGTGACGAGCTCCTTCACCACCTCCGTCTGCCCGGCCAGGGAAGCTATGTGCAGGGCTGTGTTCCCTTTCTGTTCCGGAAAATGGCGGGGGGGGAAAAAACAAACATTTAAACGGTGAATTTATGACTTAATCGGTGTTGTGATGCAGACTGTTTGGATGAAGGTCTGAACTTATCCACTGACTGTACAAGATGCTCATTTCTTCATGTGCAGACTTATCTTTTGTGCATGCAAAGTACATCAAACATCTTTTTTATTCATCCATGCATGGGCGATGCTGTTTATGCTTTGGGGGGTTTTGCGAGGTTGGGGGCCAATCTCAGCGAAACGGGTGACACTGAGGACAGGTCCAGGCCCCCAAGTCTACAGGCCCCCAGGTCTACAGGTCCCCAGGTCTACAGGTCCCCAGGTCTACAGGTCCCCAGGTCTACAGGCCCCCAGGTCTACAGGTCCCCAAGTCTACAGGTCATTCATGTCATTGGTTGTGACACCAATCACATCTGAGGGAGAACGGGCCACACATCAGCTAAAATCCAACCAGACCACAGCCAGACCATAGCCAGATCTCAGCCAGACCACAGCCAGACCTCAAACAGGACTCAGCCAGAACCCGGCCAGATCTCAGCAAAAACCCAGTCAGACCTCAGGCAGGACCAAGCCAGAACACCACCAGACCACAGCTAGACCTCAGCCAGGATCCAGCCAGACCTCAGCCAGAACCAAGCCAGACCTCAGCAAAAACCCAGCCAGACCTCAGACAGGACCAAGCAAGAACACCACCAGACCACAGCCAGATCTCAGCCAGGACCCAGCCAGACCTCAGCCAGGACCCAGCCACCCACCAGCGAGACAGTGACCAGCCCACAGCCAGACATCCGCCACGTCCTGACCCTGCTCGCTGTGCGGCAGCTTCTTTAACCACTGCACCACTGCATCACTGCATCACTGTGGCACCTCTTATTTGAACTTCAATCACTTCATTTTAATACCAGATGTCGTAGTAGGAATTAGTTTGAATACATTAAGCTGAATCTGCGGCTCGTGCTACATCTGGCTTATTTTCCGAATCAAAAGGAATTCTAAAAAAATCCGTTCCTTGACACTGGGATCGGAGCCCTTTTACGAAATCAAAGCAGCATTGATTATACATTCTAACATAAGACACACACGCACCTAATTAATATTCTTTAACATTTAGGGCGTGTTTTTTTGTTCATTTTCAAAATTGGCATGCTACTTTCATATCTGAATACACGATGAGGACTCGAAACCGCCCTTTCTGCTTTAACTCCGATGACGTACGGCTCAAAGCACGCTCGTACACAAAGTGTTCCCGGACAGCAGCAACGGCGGCTAAACACACGCAACGAGATATTTCGTGCTCCGGCACATATGACTGAGTAATCGCCACAAACACTCCAAACTGGGAGGTTATAAGAGGAGAATATCATAAATGGGCTGGCGGAGACACAAAGAGGTCCAATGAGGGAACCATGGAGACCAGCAGGAGGACTTAAAAAAAAAAAAAAAAAAAAACGGATCATGAGGAAGCGCGAGCCGAAAAACGTGAGCCTATGTGAGAAGGCGGCGCCACCTGTCGCGTGTGTGTCAGCCATGGCGGCCGGCAGCTGTTGCCATGTTGTCATGTCTGCTGCCACTGGAAGCTCCCACACATGCCCCTCCCCCCCTCATTCCTGAATTGCCCGCCCCCTCCGGCACCCCTCCCGCATGGGCCTCCGTTACCTCGCCGCACTTGGTTCAACAGGAGCGCGCAATTTCACGTGGTCGCAGATTGTGAAAATGAAAAAAAAAAAAAACTGCTTATATCCAAACAGGAGCCTCATTAAAGGCAAATTAACACCCCACAGAGCTGAAAATCGCGAGCCCGCTCGCACATCCTCAAGACACTAAAGCAACGTTCTGAATTCCTCTTCCTGGCTGCCTGGTTTTAAAATCCAGCTCCTCAGGGAAAACCCGCCGCTCCAGCTGCTCGTCCGCGCTCCGTGTGCCCGTCGCCTGCCTCGGGACGGGCTGCACTCCCCCGGTTTTATAAGTGACAAACAGCTGTTTGCTGGATCGGGAAAAACAACACTGAGGCCGGTGACGGCGAACACCGCAGCTGCAGGCGGCCGAACCATGAATGAATGAATGAATTTACTTCGAACATGTATAAAAATAATTGAAAAAAAAGGTAATATTAACTCATTGTATACACATAGGTTTCAAAAGGAGTAGGAAGAAGCATACACTTTTTTTTATCCTCCCCCTTTTAACCGTATGATTTTACCTTATTGCTAATATCATATACAGAAATATTCACATAAATTTGTAATATATATATATACACTATGTTGCATCCATATAAATATATAGTCTCTATAAATACTACATAAAAATGCCTATTACTATATATATATATATATATATATATATATATATATATATATATACAACAAATATCCATATAATATATAGTATACATACACTGCATAACGTCCATATAAATATGTAGCAAATATAATTATCACATAAACATGCCTATAAATATACAATATATACTAAATATCCATATACATATATATATAGTATATGTAGTATAGTACCAGGGTGTGAGATGCTAGCTGGATCAGCGTACATGGAGAGGCACAACCAAGTGGCTGGGATAGTATACAGGAACATCTGTACCCCGTATGGACTAGAAGTACCCAAATCCCAATGGGCCATACCACAGAAGGTGGTCGAGAACAACAGGGCCAAGGTCCTGTGGGACTTCAGCATCCAGACCGACAAACAGGTCCTGGCTAACCAACCGGACATAGTGGTGGTGGACAAAGAGCAGAAGAGGGCGGCGGTGACAGATGTGGCGATACCAGTGGATGCCAACATCAGGAAGAAGGAACATGAAACAGTTGAAAAGTACCAAGGGTTGAAAGATCAGCTCGAACGGATGTGGAAGGTCAAGGCTAGCGTGGTCCCCGTAGTAGGAGGAGCAGTGACCCCCAAACTGGGTGAGGGGCTCCAGCAGATCCCAGGAACAACATCAGAAGCCTCAGACCAGAAGAGCGCAGTCCTAGGAACAGCTAAGATCCTGCGCAGAACCCTCAAACTTCCAGGCCTCTGGTAGAGGACCCGAGCTCGAGGATGACACAGATACCACCCCACCAGGGTGAGAGGGACTTTTTTTTGTGTCTTTTTTTATATACATAAACATGAGCCGATACACTACACACATAAAAATATATAACTATCCATATAAATATATGAAGCCGAGGTGAAGGGCAGCAGGTTTGTGCCATGACTCACACCTCCGAGCTCACAGACGTTACATGTACGTCCTGAAAGACCCTTCTTTTCTTTTAGCTAACAGCTATTGGGCAGCTTAAATTTGACTGTTGCATAACTTTAAATAATTGGCGGGGGCGGTCCTAAAACACATCAAAACCTCGCACGTTAGCTGGTTTGCTGTGGTCATGCGAACGTAACACCTTCATGTAGCTTAAATTTGCTCCTGAGTTTGGAGCGTTTGCCCTTTGGTTCCTGAACAAAGTAAATACAGAAGGAGGTTACGGATTAGCAGTATTTCTACTACTTATTTCATTCCCTAGTGGTTTTTCTTCCGCTTTTTTCTCCTACATTGGCGGCTGCAGTCTGCGCGCTCCGCCGCATCCCCAGAATGCAAATCACAGAGCTGCAGGAGGGCCGCGTCCGAAATGCCACACTAAACAGTACATACTCAAAAAGTACACTTAAGTTCGGCACACTTTTGAGTAAATATCAGTAGTACGCATTAATTTGGACATACTACTCAGAGCGCATGCGGCACTTCCTGCCGTCGGGAGGGAACGTTGTTACCATGGTTGTTACCATGGTTGTTACTATGGTGACCACTCCTATCAACGCACCTGCACGCCGCTCCGCTCTTGACCGTCTACCAAACATCGCCGCATTGCATTGTGGGGAGTTTCTGCTTAGCTAGCGTCCATCAATCCATGCTAATAAATTTCTCCGGAATGAGTATGAATAGTACACGCTATTGTGTACATACTCATGTTTCGGACGCACTAAAAAAATCTCACGTACTGTTTTTGCATACTCATGAGGGTGGAAGGATGAAATTTTGGATGCAGCCGAGATGTTTTTTTTCTTGTTTCCCAAACTGGGAGGAGCACGCACCCCGTAAGCGGGTCAGACTGAGGCAACCAGTCACATTCCCGCAAGCGAACTACTCCAGACTTGCTCGACTTGCCTTCTCATAAACGTTTCGGTATATAAGCCTGTGAATGTTCTCACTCACCCAGGTCATGGTTATCTCAGTAGCAGGCACATGGTTTGAAAGAGGAGTGAAGGAAGCCATCTATGTCAAGGCTGAGAAACCATCTCTCAACAGAGGAGGAGGCCTGAGACACCACCTATCCCCGATTTACAATGCTGCCCTTTCATCTCTTCCCAGGAGATTCAGCAATCTAACCTCAGGAAAAACTACCTTTCACAAACTGGCCATTGTGACTCCAACGACTGTCGTTACTACACAAGAGGGCACTAACGAAGTCCAGTTGCTTCGATTCAATTTCCTTGAGGTTTCGGTGTATAACGGTTAAGGTCACACTGGAAAACGGCCCCCAACACGGCGGATCAGGGGCGCGCCACGCAGGCGACGTAACCCCGGACCTTCTGCTGACCTACATGGCTGGTAGGCTCGGTCTTGGTTCACCTGTGATCACCGCCGAGGGGGCATGCTGGGTAAGCAGCCACTGATGTCACTGGTTTCCCTGGGAGAGGTTTTCTCAGGAGTCGCTCTTCCCTAACCCTTTAACGTGCACATTTCTATCGCGCGGGGTTTGACATCACCCTGCACGGAGGTCGTCGTACATTTCGAACACAGAGGCCTTTTCATCCAGCGGGGGGGGGAGTGTGCGTGCGGACCACCACCTCTCGCCGCGTCCCTGCACGCCGCCGCTCAGCCGCCACAGAGCCATTCATCTCCTCTAATGCCGCTCGGGCAATGTGACTTTGGGAAGGGAGCTGACGCAGCGGCGGTTCTGTGTGTGTGAGCGTGTGTGTGTGTGTGTGTGTGTGAGAGAGGGACTCCATTCATGTGTCGCATGAGCGATTGTGGGCCGGGTTTGCGGCTCCCGGGCGGCATACACACACACACACACACACACACACACACACACACACACACACACATGCACGCACAAAAACACACACCCACCTTGGTGGCGGCATCCACGTTGGCGCCCTGCTTGATGAGCTCGGCCACCACCTCCACATGGCCCTCCTTGGAGGCCAGATGGAGAGCATTCAGACCGTTCTGTGGAGCAGAGTGGGAGAGGGGAACCTTCAGCGTCGGGAGGGAGGCGGCCGCAGCGCGTGGAACGTTTTGCGATTTGCACTTTTCCGGCTGAGACTGTTTTTTTTCCTCTTCTGTGAGCTTTTAAGCTACAGAACCACTTCAACCATCAAAATGATCAGCTATTGAGGACATCAATTCCTCCAAAACCAGCATTTTAACAATTTTTTTCACAATACCAAGCGAAAAAAATGAATGGACGCGCTCTGAAATGAGCTTTCCGCTGCCTTTCCGCGTTCTTTCAGCATTCACACACTATTTTTTTTTTTGCAGGTAATGCTGTTTTTTTTTTTTTTTTTTTAACAAGTTAACATCGCTCTAATCGCACTGCATCTACGATCCAAACCCGTTCATACTGTACATAAACACACCGAGCAAGCAAATGGCAGGCGAACTAATGAGCTCCCATTAGTCTTTAGGCGCCAAGAATCAAATTCAGCGCAGGGAAATTAGATGTGGCTCCGCCTCATTTGTCCTGAGAACTGTAACGTCAAAACGATCGATCTAAGGAGCTCCGAGCGATTGCTCGCGGGGGATTTGTCTAGAACCTGCAAAGGACCCGCTGCAGAACCCCTCCACATGGAAAGTGGCCCGGGATGAACTTCTGTTAGGATCTGGTGGCTTTATGAATAAAACGGTTGACGCTTCTGCGGCCTCGCCGGCCGTGCGGGGGACCTACCTGATTGCAAATGTTGATGTCCACTCCATTCTTCAAGTAGTCCAAAGCTTTCTCCAGATTCCCGGCCCGGGCCGCACGCAGATAGCAGGCGTTTACATCCGTCTGCGGGAGGACAGAGAGGGTGGTATGAATGAACAACTATACACACACACATATATATAAACCTAAATAATTCAGGTTTTACTGTGTACAAAGAAGAAACTTAATTACACCAATTAAACGTTGTTCTAGACTTTTAATTACTTTGGAACCACAGGAAAATATTATTTGCCAGCATTAGTCATAAGTTATTATTTACATATCACCTCATTCCCTATGAATCCCTGCAAAAAAAAGAGATAAAGTTCAATAAACCCCCCCGAAGCTACGGAGGCTTAATGAGAGCCAAATAAACGGGTGGATTTAAATGTGAAATTAAGTGAGAATTCGCCGCTTTTGTCACGCCCTCGTGCACAAACGGAAAGCCCACGCGCGGGGAGGGGTGGGGGCGGGATTTACTGCACCTGAGTGCGATCCGAGCTTACGATCGCCGGCGAAAAACTGCAGATAAGGCGTGAACCGCGCGTGGAGAAACATTTTACCTCAGGTGAAATTAAAAAAAAAAAGACGGTAACTTGAAGACTGCCGTATGTTTACAAAGCCGACTCAGACGCCGTCACCTTTTTTTCCAGCTGAGTTCATTCACCCGAACAAGTGGACGATGTCTTTGGAATATGCATCGATCAGCCATAACATTACGACCGCTCCATGTTTTTCCATAGAATATAATGCAACACTCCTGCAATAAAATAAGTTTTATGTTGAATTTTTTTTTTTTTTTTAATTGAACCTGTTTCAGAGAGGTGTTGACATATTTCAATGACTGTAACTGTCTTGCTGTTAAACTGCACTGGGTTACACTGAGAGGTGTCCCTAAGCCTGATGCATATGAGTGGGATGACCAAAATATTA
>CAAKHG010034730.1:0-11693 GCA_901007715.1 Dactylopterus volitans
GGGGACCATCATCTGGTCAAAGTTTAACCTGCCCATCAATAATAAAACACCTGCACAACGCCACATAATCCCAACCAGTCTCAGACATCCCTTCTGTTCCCTGCTATTTTGCAAAACAGTTGCAACTGTGACACATGAACTAAAATGGTGTGAAGACAGCAGGCGTCACCGACTCCACATCAGCATGTTGGCCAAGGGTCTGCGAGAGCGCCGACATGCTGGCACGAGCGGTTTGTTTGGGACAGAAGCACCACGGGGCGACCACGCCAGCCAGCATCCAAATCTCTCTCTCACACTCACAAAAAAAAAAAAAAAAAAATCACTGGCGCGTACGTCCTCGGGTGCTGGCGCCGCCCGTGGAGAAATATTAACCAGAGGTGCCCAGTGATTTCAGGACCACACTGATTGCTGTGACCTTAACCGGGCGACCTGGTGGTGGCTCTAAGAGCAGCCCCGGCTCGGGGCGGGCTGCTTGTAGCAGGGATTTCTTCCACCACAGAGCCACGCTGCAGCCGAGGGTGGAATGGGTGACACCACTGCTCGGCTCTGCTCTGCCTCCTCAGCCTGCACGCCAGCTCCCAGTATGGAGCAACTGGGCTGGACTGGAAGGGGAGGCACACACACGCACGCACGCGCGCACACACATATTTTTAAGTAAACCACAAGAGGTAATGGTTGGAAGCTTACTGCTTAGACATGACAATATGACCATGACTGTGTGCCACGTCCTCTCTTCTCGTTTTTTTTTTTTTTGGGGGGGGGGGGTCAGAAATGGGTGAAAAAAGAGCAACAAACACTAACAAAGTAATTTTTTTTACATTGAGCAACAGACTTCGCAGACCTAACTGATATCCTGTGAAAGTTCCCCGCGATCTTTAACTTGCAAACTAAGAGACGCGTCAGCGTTTGATCGCCGTCTTTATTAACTTCCCACCCTGCTCAAGAACATGAGAGTAAGGTGCTTCACTGAAATTAGGGAATCATATGGGCATTTTGTTCATCTTGCATCCACGTCAATGTCGTATTTCTTCGTTGTTGACATTTATTATTACCTGAACTCGAGCGCCAGTGACCTTGAAATACGATATTCTGCCTGAAAATGTGAGGCACTTGTTGTTTTACAGTCACAAAATTTTAGATGTGTTCGACACTTGTAGATGAAATGATTTTTTTTTTTTTTTTTAAATGTTACGCTTCGGACGAAGTTTAACTTACCAAAGAGCAGTCTGACCGTTACCCACGCAGAGTGCAGTCGTGGAGGATGGAAAAATCTGGAAAGAGGCAGAATCAAGAGTGGCATTGCTTGTCTGGCAGCGGGTTGCCAGGTTGTACGTTTAAACTCCTTTTACGCACACGCAGTTGAGAGAATTTTACATAAAACAAACAAACAAACAAACAAACAAACAAACAAACAAACAAAAACAAAACACGGAACACGAAAGTGCTGTAATCTGCCATTTAATCATTGTTCAAGGCAGCGCTCACATAAACTCATAAATGATGCTCCTACACTCCATTCAATGAATTTGATAAGTTTGTGTTTATTTTTTTTAATGTAAAACGCTAGTATGCAGCATCACTAGATCTACAACTCTCATATAAAGTCAAAGACACAAGCCTGAGATGTAGTGAAATAGCAGCAAAAGCCCCATTCCCACCACAGGAACTTTTTTCATTTACCCTGGCTTTTGAAAAACATTGGGGCGTTAATTAACTGGCATAAAACTTTCCCTTGACCCCGAACCTTCCCTGAAAAAAAGTACCTAAAAGCGAGGTAAGACCTTTTCAGAATACCTGGAATCCTTGAGGGTGGAGCTGTGTGCTGAAGAACGCTGATAGGTGGAACACACTTGCAGCGTTTATGTTCACCCGCCATATTTAAACCTGCGGCTGCAAACTTGTCTTATTTCATTTCTAAAATCTTTACTTCGTTTGTGTTTTGATCATTCGAACAATGGAGTGAAGGATCAATGAGAAGTGGACGGACGATGATGTTCAGGCCCCTTTTGGAGCGGATTAGAAGAAGATGACGATCAGCGGAGACTTTGAGTCGGCGAAAATTAACACAGGATAATAATTGCCGCGCCGTACGCCAAAGCAAAGTCGGGAGATGTTGAGGAAACTTCAGCAAGATTACAAGAAGCTTAAGGACCACAGCGGTTGCAGTGGTGCTGACCGCCATGAACCAGTGGTCTGAGCAGCTTGGCACCATTCTGGACCTCAGACCGGCATCTGGACCAGCAACAACAAAGGACTTGGCGACCTCGTGGCTCGTGGCCATGAGCCAAGATACGCGGGAAGCAGTGGGCCAGTGGAACAAAAGTAAATCAGAGAAATATTCACTATTTAGTTTGTTACATGCTGTAACCGGAGTTTGGTGAGCCAAAAGCCAAATTGAGCTCATGCTAACCGGTCAACAGGCTGATGCTAAACCTGAATCACAGAGAACTAGATGTGGAGGTGTTGTCGCCGTGAGCTCAACACTGATTTATGTATTGTGATTTCCAGATAAAATGGACCTTATGAACTTGCCACAAGAGGAGGAAACGTTGTCAGGGGGCACAACAACTCAATATGACAGTCCTGGACCAACTTGTCCTGACTCTCAGCCAGAAGTCTTAGGTCTTCACTGAATTTTTTTCGTTTTGTAAATGTCATGGCTCCTTGTTTTTGCACCTTTTGTTTTTCATTTATATTTTATTTAAAAAACAACAACAACTGGGCTACGATCTATCTGTCTGTTCGTTTGCATGGCATCAAAATTTAAGTACAGTCTGAGTAGCGTTTAAGTTGCATGCACATCGAAGTAAATGCAGGCATGAGTGTAAATCTGTGGGTTTAGGGTTTAACCAGGATTGCGTCCTTTCTTTCATGTCATCTGATGCCTGATTTGAACACGTTCTCCAGAACGTTGTGGTGCGGTGGAAACAGAAACCACGCAGATAACCAGGAATTATTTTTGGTAAATACGTTTTTGGAAATAAAATTTCCCGGGAATGTTGTTGGGGAAAAGGGCTCAAGTCAAGTCGGGTCAAAACCGGCCTGAAAATCCGTGTTTTCAGAGCGGACGTGGCAACCCGCGGAGCGACCGGACGACGCGGCGGAAGTAGGCGAGAGCTGAGGACACTCAAAAATCATGGCGGACGAAGTTGAGCAGGTTGGTGCCTCGGCGCAATGATTTTCGCTATCCTGCAACACAGCGCTCCTGCAACTATATTTGACGAAAGGAAAAGAGTCGGTGTTACGCGTGAACCCATCCAAACTTGCCCTCTATGTTTGTTTACTTGTTTGTTTGTTTTTTCGCTCAAACAACGCCGGTGGCCCGCCTCACAACCTAGCTTAGCTAAATTAGCCGTTCAGCGTCGTGGTCGATAAATCGGCAAAACGCGTGTGAGTTTGTTGCCGTGAACCGCCAGAGCTCATCTCGCCTTTATTAACGGTGCAGCTAGTAACTTTAGGTCGTTGGTATTGACTACAGCTGGTTGAGGAATCCATTTAAACTGCCGGTCTATACTACAACTCGACCGAGATGCACGCTCAACGACAATGTCGTTGCTTCTCTCAACAGATCAATGCCTCGATCTCGGCTGTATTTGTTATGTCAGTCTACATGAAATATTGAAAGTTAACCCTTCTCAGACTTCATGTCTGGGCTGTTTCGGATCCTCGTTCATCAAGTAGCTGAAGATGTTTGGAATAATGCTAACCGGCCAGAACCGGCATGTTGGCATTCCGAAAGTTAGTAAGTGTCGCATAAACATGCGCGCACATCCACGCAAGGCTGAGCTACCCACCTTTTTTTGCTGCGTTTGCGGAATCGGGGTGTTATGTTTCATCTGTAGTTTCTATTCACTTATTAGAAGTGTTTTTTTTTGTTTTTCAAGCGTGAGGCGCGGCTGGATCCATCATATATTGGTGCAGATCTAGAAATGTTCCTTAGGCTTTTTTTTTTTTAAACAGAAATATTCGATTGGCATTGGCAGAGATCTGTGTTCTGAGTTTCCTTTAAGTTTTCTAACTTATTAGAGTGAATTTTTCCAAATATTTCATGTTTTCTGTATGTTTTTATGTTTGCAGTGTTTTTTTTCTTCCCCAAAATCCAGAAAGACTGTTCTTTACAAATTGACAGGGAAAAGGTTTCACTAGTTCCAGTGTTTGAAACGCCTATTTTTATTCTAAAACAAACACGTGTCATCCATTGAGTTAAATTTTTATGTGCATTACCTTGAATATGAATTGTTTATTTCAAGACGTGATGTGAGGTCTATGCCATGTAGTTTTGTGTCTTCATTTGTTGCTTGCCTGCTTCTATAACATCACCCTCTCTTGTGTTGCAGCAGCCGACGACCAACACGGTTGAGGAGCCACTTGATCTGATCAGACTCAGTCTAGATGAAAGGATCTATGTCAAGATGAGGAATGATCGGGAACTGCGCGGCCGGCTGCATGTAAAGCTCGCCCACACCGTATCTGATCACACTGTGGTTGCAAATTTCTCGAATAATATTTATGCGATAGTTGAACACATTAAGAATCGGTAGTCTGTAGGACAGTCAGTGGTGATTGCCCCCCATTGTTGGCTGTAAGTAACTTTGCTCAGAGCTTATTTTAAATTTTGTTATACTTAGCACAAACTGTCTGAAACACACCCAAGAAACAAACGAGTATGTGCTGTTATACATGTCTAGGAGGTCAAGAATCTAAAGCAGTCAGGCCTCTGGTAATGTCTGGTTGCATTCTTAAGTGTGTGCACATTCCTAACTCATCTTTTTTGTGTTTTGTTTTTACCAGGCCTATGATCAGCACCTGAACATGATCCTGGGTGATGTGGAGGAGACGGTGACGACAGTCGAGATCGATGAGGAAACTTATGAAGAACTGTACAAGGTGCGCCCAGTGCTGCTACTACACAGCCAAAATAGCACATCAAATGCTTGTTCTCATGTTTTTAACAGGAATCCTTAAAGACAAAAAGTTGAAAAGTTGTATTTTTTTTTTTGCTCAAGTAAAAAAATGAAGAGCAAAATGTGCAGTGTGAATCGTAGCCTACAGTGTACATTTTGATTTTTTGTTGGAGTCATGTACTGCATTAATAGGCCTTTATTACAAAGCACATTCTTCATTTACTTTGAGCTAAGATGTGAGGCTCCATTCCTTGTCTTCAAGGTCCAAAATCAACACCCGCTAAGTGCCAAACTTGGAATCACAGTGTCATGCCGGATTATGTCCGTGCACAGTGATTAAAAGTGTTAAGCTCAAAAATGTAGGGGGATCTGTCTGACGTTGCATCCAGTCCAAGAGTCTAGCTGTGTTGTAGCTGTTTATTGTAGACACATTTAAAATCATTTTTACTCACAAAATGTTCTGCATAGATGTTGTGGAGAGCTGTCAGTATCCAATAAACAGATGGTATTAACTACGACCCCTTTGCACCATTAACACGTCTGCAGCCCATTGAAACGTCGATAAAGTAGACATGACAGCTCTGGAGAGAAGCCAAAAACCCTTGATCACCCCCTTGTGGCTGGCTGCATTATAGGTGATAAACCTCACCACATAACGGCTGTGACTTGAGCCAAACTAAAACTCAAGTACCAAAAGTGGTAGTTTTTTTACCATGTGTACAATATGGTTGGGCGGTATCCAAATTTTGATACTATTAAACCTCCTGCACGTTTTACCGGGGTTTACGGTATTACTGTGACCAACTGAAAATCATGTTGTTGCGGTTCTCAGTCACCAGAATGTCAGCTTGCGCCTACACCGCTCAGAAACGGAATATCAAACACTCAGAAACAATAACAAAACATGTACAGGATTAACAACTTTTATTAACAAATTACTTATAAGAAAAAGTGCAACCAAACAAATCAAAATTACCATAAACGTCCAGAACAGTTATTGCGCACACATCCGTAATAACAATAACAAAATAACAATAAAAGAACAATAAATGGCAAATGCAGTAACAGAAATGTGAATTACACAATAGGTTGCAATTGTTTTAATTTTGGTACTTAACAGCTTATTTAGAACATACCTGAGTCCGCACTTTTGTGTCCATCATACGCCGTGAATGACAGGCGCCACAACATGCAGTTAACTCTGCTCCGGCTCGCTGGTTGGCGGTGCCGATGGCGGTGCCGATGGCGGTGCCGATGGCGGGAGCTGCCGCCGCAGCTTCTTTTCGCCGGAGGCTGCCCGCAGTCGTCTTTTTCCCGAGCGCTCGGGTTGCGCCTCTCCCTCTTTCACTGCTTGAAGCTGTATTTTTCTTGGAAACCAACTCCGGCGTGACGTGCATAAACTTCATCAAAAGACAAAAATGATGTCATGGGAGTAAAACAAACCACACGTACATGAATGATAATAAATGATATCTGATATTACATCAGGCCCCTATATGGCGATTTTATTGAATGATGGCAGTTAAATGGAGACCTTTCATGTGTTCATTTTTGGTTTGGTTTTAATTACGAAAATGTTAGCGTGACATCATGATTGAAATACTGGAAGTCACAGAGGCATATAGAGGCTTCTGTTTAGAAATTGTACACAATAAAATGGAGAATAAACGTAATGCTAACTTTTTATCATCACAATAGACTGTTTCAAACCATAAAAATGTGTTTTTGAATGGCAGCCAGATCAGTTGTAATTGAGTTTGGGCCAGACCTTGATAGGGCTGCTCCCTTTCCTGATTGTTATTGAACAGACTGGCTCTCGATGATATCACCAGTGAAGGTAGCAGCATCCGCTTCCAGGATATTTTGGCCTAATTTTCACACAGGAGGAAGTGGAGGCGCGTTCCCCCGAGTACAGTCCATGGTGCAACCTCCTTACAGACCATGTCAAACTACAAATGTAACTCACAAATAACATTTTCTATGAAAAAAATGTCATTGCAGGTGATGCAAATGAAAAGGTAATTATTTTCAGTCAAATAATCCAGTTTTATAGTTTGTGATTAAAAAAAAATTGGGGCTGGTGAGTGTTTGCTGAATGTCAAACAAAGCCGACTTGTATCAGAGACTTTGGGGAGACATCTTAAACCAACCAATCACAGTTCTCGCAGTTCCTATGATGTTTCTATGGAGCCTCTGTACTCTGGTGAATAGTTAAATATTTTTAGGAAATGCAAATGGAATAGTTTAGCATGTAGCAGTAGTCTTAACTACTAACATGGTTTTGAAATGTGCTTGTTTTTTTCTTTTTTTTTCATGGTGATTTTTGGAAGCTGTTATATTTTTGAGATATTTTGTTGGTCAGTGACATGTTTCATTTTTTTCACAGTCAACCAAGAGGAACATCCCCATGCTGTTTGTCCGAGGAGATGGCGTCGTCCTTGTAGCTCCGCCCCTCAGGGTGGGCTAATCCGGACCAGTTCCTGGTGTTTGTGTTTTCTAACTCTTGAGGGAGGGATGGGTGAGGGTGAGGGTGGGAAAAATTTCTGTTTTTTGCTTTAATTTGGAAAACCCACAATTTCATTATTCAGTTGTGATTTAGGACCGTCATTTTGAGGAGGTCATTTGATTTTGCTCAGTCCAGAAGTTCTGAAATCCCCATAGTTTCACATGTTAAACAGGAACAATGTAATATATTTTAAACACATTAGGGGATTTACTTAATCCTGGTGTCTGCCGCCATGCTCGTCCTCTTCTGGTGCTGCATGTGTGTGTGTGTATAAACTAATTTGAGCCTTTAGTCACTGTTTGAGACCAGTTAGGAGCCTGAACAGAAGGCTATAAATGATTCTTGATTTTGAAGCGCATCCAGGAAAAATATTTGTTCAACGCCAAAGTCTGGCAGTTACTCCAAACCTGTGATCTGTGAACATTTGGGCAGTTGTTTCTGTTTGAGGAAATCTGTTTGTTTTTTTACATGTATATTTTTGTAGTGGGAGTAAATCATACTCAGATGTGTAAACTGTTTTTAATTGTGTTTTTGTTAAACCTGAATTAAAAAGAGAAGTCATCTGAAAAAAAGGTGTTGAGCTCAGCCCAGTTCTTTGTCACTTGAGAATTACTGATGTTTATAGTAATAGAATGTGGTGACTACAAAAATGCAAAGGAGACCAAACTGAATGTAAATCAAGTTTTGTTCAGAAACATTCCATGAAAACGAGCTGCAGCCCGCAGTACACAATAATGCAAGTTAAAGTACAAATTAACATTTTTATAGCCTTAAATGCACTTGCAGCATAAAAGGAAAAAAAAAAACTCATTTGGACTGGTCCCTGAGAGTGTCATGTACTCTTGTTACTGGATAATTACTGATGTATGAGACATTGAAAGAGATAATTCTATCTCTATCTGTGATGGGCAGGACGAGCTGCCTCAGCCTCACAAAGCGCTACAGGAAATTGCTGTGTGCTTGCAGATATTTAATCCCCCCCCAAGTTCACTGAAACAATTGCAGCTATAATGCAGAAGGAAAAAAAAAAGAGTAAACGTCTGTTGTACAATTATGGTTTAACCACTAGATGGCAGCAAGCCTCCAACAAACCTCCTGCAGTGTCAACAGTCTGTTTTGTTCCGTAAATGTTCGCCTCAAAATGTGCGAAACCAAGATGGTGAACATGATAAACAGCCATTTTGCTAAAAGTCAGTGTGATCTTGTTGTAGCATGTTAACATGCGGACTGTAGCGGAGCACCACTCTGGCTATTAACAGCCTCTCAGAGCTCCTGGCATGGCTGTACACTCTACCTCCAGTCACTTCCCTCACTTTTGTTTTTCTTGAGGGAAAACCAAACCTGAGTTTTCAACATAAATCCAGTGTGATAAGTCCAATGTTCTCCGAAGAGTACAGCTCGTACTTTTATTGTCGCAGTTGTTGATTATGTGTGTCAGTACCGGGTGTCCAAAGTGCATGCGAACCTCGAATATGACTGCATCTGTAGCCTCCTTCTGCCTCCCAAAAGTATCCCTGCTTCTTTTCATCACCATTTAGTCATCAAATATTTGCATTCACATGTCCTCGTGGCTATATTTTGCTATTTTGGATGAGTTTTAACACACAGGACTGTAAAATGAAACCCTGTAATTTTTTCATCCCTATGCAGATTCTGAGGAAGAACAACTCTAAATGAAAGAGTCAGATCACTTGAAATAAAATTTAAAAAAACACAAGTTCCTCTGGTGTTAAAAGGCCACGTAGATGCGACTCGTCTTTCCAGGAAGAGTTTTCCCTTTTTTTTAGACAGCACATCTGATGCCTACACATGAATGCAAAGCGATCTGCACATTATGCACTTGCCCACAGTGGCTGTCTTGCCACGTCACCATCGCTGCCCGTTATCACTGTAAAAAACCTTCCAATGGACGGTTATGACCATCATCTAGCATGAGAGGGACAGGATCTTAATTCACCCCTCCGTGGACCATCACTTCATCACGGTGGAGGGGTTTGAGTGACCTAATGACCCCAGAGCTATGTTGTCGGGGGCAGCAGCCCCTGGTAGGGTCTCCCATGGCAAACTGGTCTTGGGTGAAGGGTCAGACAAAGAATGGCCCACAAAGACACATATGAGAAGGAAAACATAAAAGGACCAGTGCTCCCCGCCCAGATGGTTACCGGGACCCCACCCTGGAGCCAGGCCTGGAGCAGGGGGCTGTTGGCAAGTGCTTGGTGGGCCCGTCTTCACCCATGGGTTCCGGTCAGGTCCAGCCCAAGGCAGAGGAATGAGTCCGTCCTCCAGCAGGCCCACCGCCTGCAGGAGGAACCATATGGGTCAAGTCAAGTCAATTTTTTTTTAAATAGTGCCAATTCACAACAAAAGTTATCTCATGACACATTACAAGAGGAGAAGGTTGAGACCGGACTCTTTAATTTACACAGACCCAGCAGTTCCCCCAGGAGTATGCACTTGGCAACGGCAGCAAGGAAAAACTCCCCTTTAACGGTCAGAAACCTTGAACAGAGCCTGCTTGCAGGTGGGTGGCCATCTGCCTTGACCGGTTGGGTTGTCAGAGAGAGATGGAGAGAAAGGGGGCGGGGGTGGCCATGGGGTGGTATACATAGATGCACAGGAATATCAAATACAGAAATATAATAATGACAACAATAGTGGTGGAGGTCCGTGATGCCTCTGCAAGACAAGAAAACAACTCCATGGAAGAAGCTGAGTTAGTAACATGCAGGAATGGATGGGAAAGGAGAGAGAGAGGAAGAGAGGGGCCCAGTGCATCATGGTTCCCCGGCAACCTGGACCTATAGCAGCATAAC
The DNA here is from genome assembly GCA_901007715.1 of Dactylopterus volitans. Lineage (NCBI taxonomy): Eukaryota > Metazoa > Chordata > Actinopteri > Syngnathiformes > Dactylopteridae > Dactylopterus > Dactylopterus volitans. The sequence goes on from CAAKHG010034730.1 coordinate 10,224, forward strand.
TAGGGGCTGGTCCAAGGCGAGCCTGAGCCAGGCCTAACTATAAGCTCTGTCAACGAGGAAAGTTTTAAGCCTGCTCTTACATGCAGAGAGGGTGTCTGGTGGACTGGGTTTGGTGCAATGTGGCTCTGATGGCAGGCCACTGCTGCCCCGGCAACCTGGACCCCGATAAGTGGAAGACGACGAGACAAGAGCAGGTCTTAGTTAATGCAGCTTGATGAGACTCTTGTTATCTTCTTTCCTGTAAATGTTTGTAAATGAGCCAAGTTATTGAGTTATGGCATTTCACATCAGCCATGTGGCAGTCGGGAAACATTCAATATTGAAAGAACTTTAATGATCCCCCGTCTCACTGTTAGTGGATGAGGCTTAGGCCAAACTAAAATATCAATGTTTTCTTCATTTATTTTTTTTTCACCAAAGATGGTTTCTCTCATTTCAGAGTGTTTTTTTTTGTTCACAATGATGTTTGTATAAGTGTTAATTTTTCTCGTACGTTTGGTGTTAATTTGATGCTATTAAAACGGGTGTGACATCATGATTCACAGCAGCTCTGAGTGAAATACAGGAAGTCGCAGACGTGTTTACACTTGCAACTGAGTTGGGCGAGACCTTGATACCATTGTTTAATTTCCTCGAACAGCATAAAATAGCGGCATCTATCTGGGATATTTTGGCTTCAGTTTTGTACAGCCAGAGGAAGTGGAGGTGTTCTGTCCAGATGACACTCTCTAGATGTTTGCGGAAAAGTCCGCTTAAGGCCCCTGGTGAGTTTCTAGACTTCAGCATCCTTGCAAAAGGCCTCCAATCTTCAAGAGTGGTGATATCTGGACTCTAGAATGCAGCCTAAGGATGCATTAAGACACCTGAATTCGATTTGATATTGCAGAGCAAAGCACACAAGGCAACCTCTTTTGAAATGCTTTACAACATGGAAGCAAACCTGAAAATCTTTTCGGTCCATTAGCTTTCATCATCCAAAACCATTCACAGTGAGTTTTTTTTTATGAAAGGGAAAATGTCAAAGGTGCATCTAGTCTGTGTTGATGGTGCAGTGAATGTCACTGAAGCAATTAATTTCCTCAGTATGTGCTGACTGAGGTGACAGATCTCCTGCTGCGGAACTGTGTAAGAACTGCCTACATATACCAGAATGCAATGCCTGCAAGCCTGATGCCGAACTCGCGAATGCTTTCAAATTCGACCCAGGTCGTGGAGATGGACAACAGTACACACCCACACACACACACACACAGCTGTGGTACAACTGTGGGTTCTGGGTGGTCAGATGCTCCCTGGCTACCCAGAAGTAGAGACTAGGAATCCAAGCTTAAATCAAATGTATGTGAAAAATAGTGAATTTCCCCATTATTCCTGACAAGTTTAAACGTATCCAATGTAGTTTCTAAACGCCTTGTAAGGTGAAGTCGGTGGCATACCCTGTGATTTTCACAAAGATAAAGCTACAGCTAC
>CAAKHG010034733.1:0-10405 GCA_901007715.1 Dactylopterus volitans
AGGACCTATCAGAAGTGGTCCAAGGATGGAAAAGCGGTGAACCGGTGACAGGGTCATGGAGGCCAAGGCTCACTGATGCAGGTGGGGAGTGAAGGCTGGCCCGTGTGGTTCCGATCCAACAGACCAGCTACTGGAGCTCAGACTGCTGAAACAGCTGCTGCTGGTTCTGATAGAAAGGAGTCAGAACACACAGTCATGGTGGTTTGTTGTGTGTGGGACCAGTCAGGGTGCCCATGCTGACCCCTGCCCACTGCTGGAAGCACCAACACTGGACACGGGAGCACCAGAACTGGACCACGGAGCAACGGAAGAAGGTGGTCTGGTCTGATGGATCAGGTTCTCTTTTCCATCATGTGACTGGCGTGATGCGTGGGCGTCGCTTACTCGGGGAACACATGGTACCAGGATGCACTATGGGAAGAAGTGTGATGCTTTGGGCGACGTTCTGCCATTCATGTTACTTTAACAGCAACCACCTGGGATGTGCTGGACAAACAAGTCCAGATCCATGAAGGTTCCACCTCGCAACTTCCAGGACTTAAAGGACCTGCTGCTGACATCTTGGTGCCAGATACCCCAGCACACCTTCAGAGGTCCAGGTCCCGTCCAGGATTCGACGGGTCGGAGGAATTATGGCTGTAAAAGGGGCACCTGCACGATATTGGGCGGGTGGTCATAATGTTATGGCTGACTGGTGAACACCACTGCGTCCACTCTGCCGTTGGTTAGTCACATGTCTCACGCGGAATCCTATTCAAGTTTGATCCAGATTAAACTGGTGGCAGCAGCCTCAGACTCGGGGCCAGGTCGCGTTTCTTTGACGTCAAACCTTCGGCCGGCAGACGACGTCAATAACAAAGGTTCATGATGTGGATTGGCGCGTTTGTGGTCTCTGCTTCGTGCTCTCTTCCAGGGGTGTAAGGACGGTCAGCCCTAGAACTGCGCGTGCCGCCGGTTGCCATGGTGCCGCTTTTGTTTTCCTCTCGCACGTATGTTGTGATGTGTCGCCTGGGTGGCGGCGTTTGGTGTTTTGCAACATTCGAATGAGGAATAATTTCTACAGATTACACCGCAGGCAGGGGAAAAAGATGCAGGGGGGGGGGAACCGCTCCCCGTTGCTCTTGTTTTCAATAAACTTGTGGGTTTTGTTGACGTTCGAGCCGCGACTGAGCTCAAACCGGGTATCTGCCGGGACGTCTGAGAGGTTAAAGCCCTAGTCAGAGCTAGTCAGAGCTAGTCAGAGCTCCGAATGCGTTTAAGCTGAACCGAACCCCGCCGACGGTGCACGGCGTCGTCCTTACCGAGTCCTCGGGCAGCCTGACGTCAGCGGGGGCGGCGGCCGCCGTCTCCATGACAGCCAGCGCTCGGCTCAGGTACCCGCGGGTCCAGACGAGGGGCATCCCCCTGAACACGCCGTGTATGCCCTTCAGCATCTCCACCTTGCCTGGACGGGCGAGTAGACAACAGTGTAGTGAGCTGACACGATCAAAAAAACACAAACAAAACAAAAAACAACGAGTGACGGGAGGGGGGGGTGTGGGGGGTCCACGCACCGAGGAGGGCGTTGCCCAGGAGCTGAGCGCTGAGCCCGGCGGCGTTGTCTTGCTCGAGTCCACAGATGAGCAGAGAGGCTCCCAACGACCGCTCCTCTGACACCTGAGCGCAGCCAGACACGCCGACTTAGAGGCACTTCACAAAATGGCTGTCTATGCTAAAGATGAGCGCACAAACACGGTTTTAGCATGTCTTTTTTTTGTGTAAGTGTGTGTGTGTGTAAAGCGAATCGGAAAACTGGTGATGGCGATCCGGGCGAGGGTGGGCCAGAAGTCACTCTGGGATCATTTGGTCTGATAACACCTCTCACGTTGCTGCCGCCGCCGCTGCTCCTGTTTCACTCACTGTGAGTCGAGGCCTGGTTGCTAGGTAACTGCCCAGGGCGTGCAGAGACAGCATCTGCGTGGACGGGAGGTCGAAGGCCTCCTGAAGCATCACCTCCTCCACCACGGAGCAGGCACCTGCGCGTCACAACAGCGCAACGACTGGATGACGCTGTGACACGGTCTTCTTTTACATTTATTTCTATAATTACTGTACACATTGCTTCCTTTTCCTTAGATAAGGCTAATTATCCAGATTACACAAGACTGAAATGCTTCGGGTTACACTGAGAGGTGTCCCTAATATTTTGGTCATCCCACTCATTGCATTTGGGTGACAAAATATTAGGGACCCCTCTCAGTGTGACCCAGTACAGTTCAACATCGTCACAGTTCAACATCACCATAAATAACAACCACTCAAACATGTCAACACCTCTCTCACACACATTCAATCACAATCCAACATAAAACTCCTCCTGAAGGGAGAACTGATTGCAGGGCTGTTGTATTATACTCTATGGTGGACACGCGGTGGTCGTAATGTTTTGGCTGATGGGTGCATTTACTCTGTTCAGATACTAAACAATCTCTCTTTTTGTCATTAAAACTACAAAATGCACACGGGAAACTCGTAATAACAGAACACACAGCTTTAAAAGAATACAAACATGTCCTAATTAAGGTCAAACAGGACAAAGCACCTTCTTTACTGGTTCATATACAAAACTAATTTCTCAAAAAGGTCTGTAATTTTACGCGAAAAGTCTGAAAGTATTCAAAAGCAGAACAGCAGTCGTATAACCTAGCTGGAAAAAAACAAACCTTACCTTTAAAGTCCTCATCCTTAATGTAAGAATCTAAGAGTAGGTTGAAGGTGAAGTTATCTGGGAATATTCCATACTGGACCTGTGTGCAAAACACACACACACGCGCAGAGTTACGCTCCCATCGTTTTATGCAATATTACGCTGAGTCAACTTTTAGCTCATATACTTCTTGCCTTCTGTCGTTATAGGGACGACCTCCGAGTCCCAACAACATGAGTCTCACACACAAAGTTTGAGAGTCTTTGAAAATCCTGTTGTTTTTTTGTTTTTAAATCCACCAGCAACACAAATGTTTAGCCTCCACGGTTTAGCAAACACATCACACACAATGATTGAGCTGCTGATTGTTGATGTCCCGCTGGCATCGAACCTGCGATCCCTCGCTAACACGACAGTAAACACATCCCTGGCTGACATGAGGCCCAGATACTACAACTCATTTAGGCGGGGCGGCCACGCCGGCTTGGAAATGTCAGACATGTTATGATGTGATTTGCGCTGCTGATTGGATCTGTGGATCCTCGGCGCCGGCAGACACCCGGGGCCGCCGCCCCTCCTCAGATTTCCCCTCCCGCCTCCTCTTCTTCAAATTCTCCCCGAGCACCTTTTCGATTAGGCGTAGTTTACTGGCCGTTAGTGGCCCGTCAGTGAACTGTGCCACCTGCCTTGTTCTTCAGCGTGTGCATGGCCTTGTCCCGGGCGCCGTATTTTAGACACTGCCTGACCCAGCTGTGAACGGTCCAGTCCCGCAGGTACCAGCAGTTTGGGCTGTGACGAAACCTGGAGGGTGGAGGGGGGGGGACAATGTGATGATCGCAGTTTTCCTATCACACTTTTCTCCAGCAGCGTCACTAAGCTGAGGCCCCGTTTACACGACCACGTCTTCGGGTGAAAATGCTAAACTTTAGTCGTAGGCGGCCGGGACGTCACGCGATCTCAAATCAGGGTCGCAACAAAATTTTGATCAACATGGGACATTCTTAATCGATATCATATAGCAAAAGTGAGCGCAACAGCAGCATGTCAGAGTCTGCCGGCTACGGCGTGCTATGCAGGTGGGACACGCCCACTTCTCGTTGTCACCATGGCTACAGTCGTAACGGGAGGTAAAAAGGGAGAAAAAATAAGTGAAAATAAAAGGTTGAAGCGACGCCGCTACATCATCCGGAACCGAAGACACTGTTGGAAAGAAAAGGTGACACGACGTCATTTATGTGGACGCGGTTTCGATACCTCGAAAGCTCGCTTCTTAAAGCTCCAATCAGGATGCTCCACCAAACTGGCAGAATCAGCAAAAACTACATATCGTGATGAACATCGAGGCCGATCGATATGAGAAAATTTATCGTGACGACATTATTTGCCATGTTGCCCAGTGGAGGCAACAATCCCGCCTCATCGCGGGTCCATGCAGACCCTGAACAATCCGTGCAATATTCCAGTCAGCCCAGAAGCTCTATTTATACATGTCATGTGCAATATCTATCTTTCAACAGTACTTTTTATCTTTTTTTGATCTTTTTATCAGTTATGCCCTTTTGCACTGCTTTTTGTCTTGTGTTATTGTTTTTTGCACTGATCACGAGAGCTGCTAATTTTTAATTTCGTTGTGCTTTCCTGTACAATGACAAATAAAAAGCATTCTGGTTCTTCTGATTCCGATCCTGACGCTCGCGTGCTGGCCATCGTTGATGTCTACGCCATAGAAGCGTCTCTACGCATGTGCCCGTTTTGGTTCGTCGCGCCGCCACCTGCTGGCCCGGCGTGGCTGCTGCTGCTGCTGCTGCTGGTGCTGCTGCTGCACTTTGGGAGCTTCCTGCACAGAACGTTTTCAAACCGTCGGCGTCCGCACGTGCGACTATTCGAGTACAGCGACTGGAATCGAAACTGAAGGCTGTCGTGCAAATGGGTGACCAGTGATTCCACCAGTGATCCGCAAACTGGTCCTAAACAAGGAAAAAAAATCCGAATTCGTGACCTACACCGGGGGCCCACACGCGCGCGTCTGCCGCAGGTATTAGCAAAAATCGCTAACTCGGCGGAAACGTGGCCGCTGGTCCGCCGGCCGAGCGTGACGGCGAAGGCGCCTCGGAACCAGGGTGCGACCGTGACATGCGCTACATCTTGTAACTGCATGACTGAGCGCAGATTCCAGAGGGGAGAGTAAACAGGAAAGGTCTGGAGTTGCCCAGAACAAAGAGGAGCATGTGACTGAGCATAAACCAAAACAGACGAGCCAAACACAGGATTCATTCCAAGAAAAGCACACGGGCTGGTACCCAGCACGAGTCCGGCGACAGGCAGCGGCTCGGGCCCGCGCTGCAGAGCGTGTGAACCCTCTTACTTGTAGAGGTAGTACTCGGCTTGGTCGACTTCCTCTCTGGACGATATGTTGTCGACGAACTGTAAGGCGAGCGCGAGAGGGAGAGGTCAAAGGTCGAAGGGATGGTTTGGCTCGTCGTTGAATATTCTGACGCAAGCGGGGCCCGGCGAGGCCGCGGCTTTACCTGCGATACAGCCAGAGAGCTGACGGGAAGGTTCCTCTCGTAGAGCCGGTCCATGCTGGTGGCCAGCGAGGCTGCAGGTTTAAGAGAAGAGGAACCAGGCCGGTCATCAGGAATTCATGGAAAAAAATAAATAAACACGGTAAAAAAATCGGAAAGTCCCAGGGTTCAACTTTTAATGATAACAATAAACATTCACTTTAGGAAAACAAGCAACTCAAGCAGATGAAATACTTGGGCATTAATATTAGAAGAATTTAAATGACATTTAGGAGAATAATTATTGTGTTTTTTAAAGCTGAGACAGGATCTGAATACATGACGATTAACATTTTTATTATCATTTCGACTATTTCATGGCAGGATCACTTTTATGGCTCAAAATCATATGCAAATCAAATGTGGATTCTAGATATGACAGGAGGAAGAGGGAGGTTACATGTTCCCGGCCTTCCAAAGGCTTTCCAGGCCACATAAATCCTCATAACAACAAGAAAGTGGAAGTTTATATCTTAGAGAAATGCTACACGACCCTGATTTCAGTTAAAAATAGACCGGATAAAAATTTTAAGACAAGCACAGAGAGATTCTTTAACGCACCTCATAACGTGAGCAAATTGTTACCCTTTAACAGCGACTACTTACTGGAAGGCAGCAACCTACACCTGCAAGTTCGATTTTTTAAATTATTTTGACAAGAGGTTGATAAAAACATTTAACTCTATTTTTGATTCAAAAGAAACATCTGGAAGGTGAAAATATTTTCGAGGATTCATTTACTGCGAAAGATTTAATTTGCTGATGTGCATTTCTTTAACATTATGCGTGATGGACATGAAAAACTCGTAGTTAAGAGCTCAGGAACTAAAACTGGCGACAAGATGGGTGACAAAACGCCACCGACCGGTTTTATCATCATCAGCTGTGACATCGTTAAAACTTTTCTCAATGTCGTCGTTCCTGATTTTCTCTCTTAAAGCTGTGTGCAGTAACACACGCCTGCTGACAGTCCACCGAGAGCCTGCAGTGTTACCCTGCCACCTTGTGGTCATTATGTGCATACACACAAGTGTGATGATTATGTATACATGCAGTTTTAATCTTAAAAAAAAAAAAAATTCTATTGACATTGATTAAGCTGCTGTAACCTCCTGGATATGAATATAGGTCAGCCAGATGTGACCTTTTTTGAAACCAAACTGACCTTTTTTGCAAAACTGACCTCCATTTGTGCTTGAAAAAATACAAATATGGGTGTAAAATTAATGTTTGATTGCGTCCCAACTATTTCATGTGAAAACGGCGGCTTTGGCGAGGGTCCGCACGCCTAACGTCTCATATTCATCACCGCATCTTAAAACAAACCAGCAGCTCCTCAAGACTAAAACACTGTCGTCTAAACCAACTTATAATTCAAATACTGCAGCCTCCCGTCAAAATAATAAGTAAATCTTATTTTGGCCAAAATTATTTTGATATAATTCATTCAACTTTGTAAGTTGAGTATTTCAAAGCGACCTAGAATTGCTCCGCGTATGACAATTTACACGTGATGAATAAATGTCTCTGCTGTCTGGTGGAGGAACCTCGCAGCGGTGACACTGTTTGGGAATATTCACTCGTATTCATGTGCTTCACTTTATTGTCATTTCCAGAATAACATACAAACTACTTTTACTGCGTTTGCATCGGCGGTCTGACGCCATCAGCCTGGATGACGGACACTGAAATTTTGCTCCTGCGTGTCTGATCATTCTGATCAACGTCTCGGTGTCGATATCACATGTGTGCAGGACCTCACGTTTGAGCTTTGAGAAATAGACATTATATTTGGCATTTTTGTGGTGAAACTCTTCAAATTGTGACACCTTTACAGCAGCTTACACCTTCGAATGGTCCATGTTGAGCTTAAAAGGTACTAAAATACAGCCGAAACATTTGGTATTACAACAGTATTTGATGCAACAGCCTCGCAATAAATTCTCCCTTCAGGTGTCCCTAATATTTAATCACCCTGATGCACATAATCAAGATGACCAAAATATTAGGGACCCCTCTCAGTGTGACCCAGTACAGTCCAACAGCGTCACAAACTACAGTCCCAATAACAATCAAACATGTCAACACCTCTCTCACACACATTCAATCACAATCCAACATAAAACTCCTCCTGAAGGGAGAACTGATTGCAGGGCTGTTGTATTATACTCTATGGTGGACACGCGGCGGTCGTAATCTTATGGCTGATGGGTGCGTAGTTTCCACAACTGAGCTGAGGGCTCGCCTGATGATGGCCGACTCGTCGCAGGTAACATTGTTTGAGAGCTAATCTATGACCGGGTTGACCGCCAGTCGCACTGCGCGCCTCCACTCCTGCGCGCACACCTGCTCCACGCGTAGAACACTACGCTGAGAAGCCCAGAAGAACGCACGCGGGTTCTCACCCAGGTTCTGAGGGTTTCTCTCCCTCGCCTCCCACGCCTGGGCGTCCGTGTAAGCAGCGGAGAGCAGCCATCTTCGCGCTGGAAGCACAAAAAAAGAGAGAAACAACCATCTAAACCGGGGCGCAGGTTAGCATCGGCGGGTTAGCTAACAACAAGAACCCGCGGACGTGTTAGACGAACGCGGAGAACCCGCGGCGGCGCGGGTCGGACTAACGCGGCTACGTTAGAGCGCGAGAGGCGGGCAGAGCTGCGGGTTCCGTCGCGGCCGTTTGAAACGCGCATTTACCTGAAGGAGACGGGGACAAACGTTTAACTTTGCTAGCCGCCGTCGCGCATCGCTTCAGCACGGACGCCGCCATCTTGGAAGACACCACCTTCGTGCCGGCGCGGGGGGAATCGAGGTGGGCGGGGCCGAGATGGGCGGGGCCGAGCGCGGCGCTTCCTGCGGCCCGAACCAAAATGGAGGAGTGAACCGAGCTGACGGTTCGTAGGTAAGATAAGGTAAGATGAACTTTGTTGATCCCACACCGGGGAAATTCACTTGCTACAGCAGCTCAAGTAGTACAAATAGAAAAATTACAACAAACTACTTGTAAAAATTAAGATAAAAATAGAAAATATACATACACGTGTCAGATTTAGAAAATGTAGAGCCGAAGAATATAAAATAAAGTGTTCAAGTATTTAAGTACAGGGCTGTACACATACGACTGTTTACAAAAAAAAATACACCTTTCACTTGTACATACATGGGAGAAAAGGAATATCGGGATGTGTGGATGTATGAGTGCATACATGGGCGCATGCAAGTAGCTGCGCAGGGTAATCGCACGTGCAGTTGTAAAATACACACATGGTGTGTAGCATTAAATATAAAAATGTACACTGTGTTGCCTTGCAGAGGCAGATTGCACAGAATATTAGCAGCAACAGATGCTAAAAGTGTTTTATTGACGAGTGCAAGTAAATGTTTGGTATTAACTGGGTGAAACTAAAACCCCTCCCACGATGGCGCAGAAAGTCACGCATGTCGGCATGAGGGAACATACGATCGCCCGGTTACAGCTTAAAGTACCTATTCTAATGAGAAGATGGACCCCAGTTATGGAATATCTCGCCTAAGACTCTCATACCTCAGAATTTAAATTTTATTCAAGTAACTAATGTTATTGTAATTGAATTATTATTTTTATTTTTTTGTATTTATTGTTTTAAACGTCCCCTCTTTTGGAGTTACAGAGCTACATAAGCTTGTATGTGCTCTACCGTTATACAGCGCGTTCTATGTGCGACGGATTGGACCCAATCTCAAGATGTTCTAATGTTCTCTTTTGTGATGTTAGTTGCCTGTTAATGTGCATTGGAGGTCATCAAGTTAAAAAGGATGATATGTGATGTCTGCGTTTGATTCACACACGTTTCCTCTAGTGAATCCAGTATGTGCAGGTTCCGGTCTGTCCCTTGTATTGTACGCTGCAGCCCACCAATCGACTTGACTACAGGCCTCCTACGCAGAGCTCGGACCACCACCTGTAGACCTTACACACATGTATATAAATTAGAAACCTGCTCTGCCACGCTGGACTCGTTCAAATGTAACTGCTCTCCGTCTCGGCGTGCTGCTCCGGGCGTTCTCCAACTGCCATGAAATTTGGCAGTAAACAAAACAAATGAGCAAATGTAACCTTCTTGGAGGAAAAAATGAGATCACGTGATTTTCCAACAGAATAAAGAACTGCTGAGCGGGGGGGGCCCACCTGGGCAGCTAAGACCGGGATGCACTCCACCTGTTTAAGTGGACCGTAGCCCCCCAGGATCTGAATTCGAACCATGGTGCTCTCAGTTGTTTTAAATAGTTTCGTTACCGTGTTTTTTTATGGTCTTTGTTTTTACATTTCCAGCTCGTGCTTGTGCAGCAGGTAAGCGGTTGACACGCGACGACGCCTGCACACTTGTTTTCTTCAAATCTGAAGAAGGGACTGAAAACATACACAATTCCTTCATCCTTCCCCGTTTGCTGCTGATTGCAGTGAGCTAAGAGTTCGGTGCTGACGAGTTCAGCGAGGAAAACCTCAGATTTGATTGCAGAGATAAACACTCACCGCAGCAGACAGTCAGTTGAATTCTCGAGCCCCTGCAGCCGCCACTTTTTATCGTCACTCAACACTGATCTGGATCAGAAACCGCAGAAGCAGATGCATGCCGCCATCTGGTGGACAGCAGCTGCGCTACCACTTCTTCTGTGTGCATGTGTGTGTGAGTGTGTGTCTCAAGTGTCTCAGAACAGCATCGAGCAAGCAGTGCTGCCCGAGGACAAAACACAGTATATGCACCCATCAGCCATAACATTACGACCACCGCGTGTCCACCATAGAGTATAATACAACAGCCCTGCAATCAGTTCTCCCTTCAGGAGGAGTTTTATGTTGGATTGTGATTGAATGTGTGTGAGAGAGGTGTTGACATGTTTGAATGATTGTTATTGGGACTGTAGTTTGTGACGCTGTTGGACTGTACTGGGTTACACTGAGAGGGGTCCCTAATATTCTGGTGCAAGTGTGTGTTATTTGTCAACACAAAAGTTTTGGATGGATGTTTTTTTGTTTTTTTTTTACGTTCGTCCATGAGCGTCACGCGTGTTCTTACTTTCTTCTGTTCTTCACGCCTGGACCGCGTGGCGAGCAGCACGACAGCCAGCAGCCGGACGCGAGGAGCGATCAAAAGTGGTCCGAGGATGGAAAAGCGGTGAA
>CAAKHG010034736.1:0-10757 GCA_901007715.1 Dactylopterus volitans
GAGGAGCGCTTGTTTCCCCCAGTGAGCGAGAAGGTTTGGCTCGGTAAATTTCGAAAGTGAAGCTGCCAGAACCTCACCAGAAAGCGCGGTGAGCTGAAAAGGCGACGGGCGTGCGGACATCCCGCGGGAATCGTCGCTGAGGCTAGCAGAGACGAGGCAGACTGCCGTTCATTTTCAAGGGATGCTAGTGAGTTCTGTTCGCTCGTGTCCTCCCTCTGCCTGGAATACAAACCTTAAAAGCGGCCGAGTTCTCCGAAACGGCGGCTATTTTAAAGAACGCAAGGCAACAATGCGAAAGCCGGTGTTATGTGCACGTGTTGAAAAGCCTGAGAGCTAAGAGTTAGCAAACTTTAAAGGCTGAAACGTGCAGCCGCGGCGGCACCAGGAAGTCGCATCTCCTTTGCACGTCTCGGCCCCTTTTCTATGACCACGACCGAAAACATTTCATCAAAAAGTATGACCAGGGCTTTTAGACTCACCTGCGGCGTACATGACTGCGAGCATGATGGAGGAGATCCATGCCACCTGACTGTAGGAGGCGTTGAAGATGATCTGGATGTCTTTGAAGAAGACCGTGGTGGCCTTGGGGAAGGCGTAGGAGAAGCCTATGGAGATGAAAGATCCGAGCACCACAGCCCACCCCCAACCGCCATCTGGTGGGGGCGTGGCGGAGGGAGCCGTGGCCGGGGGCGGCATCGCGGGCCCACCTCAAAGCTGACCGTGCACTGCAAAGCGCCAGAAAGAGAGAAGACACGGAGCAAAATTGACATTCGCAGCAAAGAGCGCTTTCACCGCGACGCTAGCTGCTTTGTTTTCCTCCCGGCGTTTGTAAGTTACATAATTTATGAGTTTCATCGCGCGCGCTGATTTGTTATTGACTGGTCAAATATGGCGAGCGTTTTTACTCCAAAGTCCTTTGGGACTTTAAAAACGTTCCAATTAAAACTGACCCCGACGTAGAGCGGTTGTTTATGGGGGGGAAAAAAGTCAAAATGCCAATCGCCGACGGCACGGAGATCAATCGAGTCACCGGCTGGCGGCTCATGTTGACAGCACACACAAGCATCTGCGGGATTACGACAGAGGTCAAAAGCCGCGCGTCTTCTGTCTTTTTCACATGAGCCGCCTGCCGCCTGCGGTAATGTGACACACGGAGGAGGAAGGAGGACATACCAGCACGTCCGTATCCTGGAGCGAGCATGTGCAAACACTGGGGCAAAGCGCCAAAACGGCCGGGGCTCATGCGGCGACTCTTACCTGCGGGACCAGACCGGTCCCGCCCAGCATTCACCTTGAGTCCACCCACCCGCCCCCCCCGCGGGCGGTTATGGAAACAGGGCGGGGGCCGAATGCCACCAGGAGCACCGCGGCCGTCCCCGTCAGTCGGGCGCGACTGTGTGCAAAGCAAACACTCTCACGGCTCTGCACTTGAGTAACACCGAGTCATACACCCTAAATTACTTGCGTAATCCGCCAGGAATCCCTTTGCAGTCGCACGACTGGCCTCTGTCGCACGGTGAGGTGTCAGATTTGGAGAAGAAAAAAAAACACGGTAATCTATGATTAAAAGGGATAGATTTGCTTGCGATGAACTGTGACATCCCAAGCAATCGAGTCATTGAGATCAACCTTATTAAATGAAGCAGTTTCCGTTTCCATTGAGAAAAAAAATAACCTCTTTTATCCACTATTAATGAGCTTTTTATTGTAACCAAACACACAAATTACGACCAGCGTTATTATGGCATGAACAAATCAACTGCTAGCAGCAAACGCAGAGCTGGATGGTAAAGATGAAAGTGGAAATTAAAGTGGAAATATGATCGTGTGCCGCTCGAATCCTGGCCTGCCGCTAAAATAAAACTTCCAAGCCTCGCTAGTACGAATCAGTTGTTCCACACTTCAGCCAGGTCAGCGCTCTGGTTGAGAACGATTCCTCCGCAGCGCGGTTAACTGATCACGCCCGATCACACCTCGCTGCCACCTGCAGCCGTACCGCATCGGCTTTTGCTTTTCCAGATGTCAAGGTTCCTCTTCTGTCAGTGAGGAAGCTTGCTGGTTGCGCCGGTGTGGAGGCTCGGGCCACGTCAAGAGTCACATGAACCAAACTTGGAACCCATGCCCAGCGCCCACGGCTCAATGAGGCCGCATGAAACGTGTGTTAAGACTTCAAATCTTGACCGGCACCATCAGCCCCACACAAAACACGTTTACTAATTTTCTTCCACTCCAATACATTATTGATTTATTACTGACTGCAGCTTATACGGCATTTTTTAAACCATGTTTTGTTTTTCCTTTGGAGTGGAGTGCAGTGTTTTTATAAAGCTCATGTCTACTTTTTCCCCCCCCGTTGACTTCACTGATTCACTGTGGCAGAAAAATGCGGTTGAATTCTACAGGTAAGGCAGGTAATTAATCAAATTTGACTCTCAATGACAGTGTTGGCTTCTAAAGATCCTGAAAATAAGACCTTTTGAGTTGATTGGGCCATATGCGATAGTGCACCTCTTTCCATTTTTCGTACCCTTCCAAGCTCACTCTCACGCAGGCATGAGGCACGCTGAATTCATCTCGAGACGGCACAATGATAAGAAAATGTATAGCATCATTACTTTAGCGGTCTGCGGATTTATTCAGTTTGAGAGAGTCCAACAAGAGGAGAAAAAAATATATATATACAGTAAAGTCGGCATTTTGCAGCAACGAGCCTAATTTTAGGACGTCCTGGCCTCGCAGTTAAGAGGAGAGAGCGACATCAGCATCAATAAAAGATGCTGCTCTCCTTTTTTTTTTTTTTTTTTTGGTTGCCGCTCTTGTCGGATCAGGTTGCCGTGCCGCAGACGCTCACGCGTTCTGGCTCCTCCTGCGAGCGCCAGCGTAGTAATGTGACACAGGAGGAGGAAGGAGGACGTCGTGGATGACTCACTCACTGCCACACCGACAAACACTGGCCAAGCTTCTTTTTTTTTTTTTTAACTACAATTTTCTCACAGGGAGAACTGCAGAGGTTCAAGTAATACAGGAAGCAAGGTAACGACTTGGAAGGAATGGTCATAGTCGGCCACCATAAAAATTCATTTTCATGTTTGGCAATGATTAACTTTTTAATGGCGTCATATACTGCTGCGCGCTGTTGTGCATTTTTTTAATTTCAACATATTTTAAGTGTGCTGTTAACGTTTACCCTGCATCTAAAACAACGTTTTGCTGCAAAAAAGACCACGGTTGTAAACCTGAAGTAATCATCAAACAACAAACAGATGAATGTAAATGGGGACAGCTGCTTAAACTGAGGAAAAACACAAACGGAACTGAACACAATTTAAAATCAAACTTGACTGAATGGGATTTTGGGCAGTTTTGCACTCGCCGCAAACCAGTGCAACTTCTACACAAAAATAAAATGAATACATGAATATTAATTTGCAAACAGCATAGATTATGTTTAGCTATCATAATTATTTTTCAAGTATTTTGTAGTGGCACATATAGCATGAGTACACCATAATCTTTTTCGCCACTTTCATGGATACCAACAATGTGAATTTATAACTTGTGTTAAAACCAGCCTGGTGAGCAGAAATATAATAAGGATTTAATCCTGTCCGTTGTATTGGCCCTTTAATCAAAGTTGGAGTTTTTTTTCTTTTTTTTTTTTTTTCTCCATACAGTGTGTCTAATCCATGCTAATCAGATTACAGGCTGTCCACGGCAACGCTCGCCGTCGATAGTGGCTTTGATTGACTGAACGTCACGACGATGCATGAAGGAGCTTCGGAACTCATAAGCAGCTTAAGTTGATGGGTTCAAAAAAAAAAAAAAAAAATGAAGCTCAAAACAGATTGACCACAAAAGAGCAGCCTCGGGGAGGAAAGCTTTAACTTTCGGGCGAGATGACGAATTTGGCTTTCCAATCGCCCGTTTAAGCACATAAGCGGTCAGAGAAGGCAAAGTCACCTTGCAGTCGATGCAATGTCAATGCTTGCCGCCGTCACGGGTTGTCATGCGCCGCCTCATCCTTCACCTGACAGCTAAAAAGGCCGCTGACAGGCAGAGGTGAGGATGAAGGGCTGCGGTGTTCCGAGTGTGTGTGTTTTTAAAAAACGCCAGTTCATATTTAACAATCCAGTTTATTGGCACATCCAAGGGAAAGTGACATCAGAGACTTGAGTGTCAAAATCTTTACTTCACAAAAAAGAAAAGGTGTTTTTTTGGTCCACGGGAAAGTCAAGGCCAGCAGTTACAGACCACTATTTTGGATCTCCTCATCAGATCAACCAGAACCTGAAATTTAACACCACCACCACCCACTTTGTTTTGTGAATGAGATCCTTCACCAACAAGCGGCTCCAGCGGTCTCTGCCTGTCACTTCGCCACATTGATACTGGAGGATATTTTTACTGCTTCCGTCATAAAAGCGGGTGTGATATTCCGAGCAGACTATTTCCCAATCTCGCACCAAATCTGTGCTGAGCGAGCCAACAGCTCTGTGAGGCCGAGTCGCGTCGCAGCATTACCAAATGCACAGTGACAACATCAGCAGGTAAAGGCCATGTTCACAATTGTACTTCGGCACGCTCAACTTGCTTAAATTGCCATTTAGCACAAAACTAAATCAAACAATGTAATTAGTTTATGCGCTTACAAAAAATAAAAAATAAACAATGAAACCACAAGTAAAATGGCAACAAGCACATACACACTTGTTCCTTTGTTTTGTGGGACTGAGCACGTACTTTGCTAGGTCCAGGGTTGCCTGCAGTGTACCTTCACCTTGGGTGTAGCAAGGAGATGGCAGGAATCCAGGAACCAAAATAATGCTCCTGGAGTCCGGCAGACTAGGTTACATAGTTCTGGACTGCAGTGCAACACTGCGTGTTTCTGTCTCCCTTTCAAGGACATCCCTTGCTAGCTGGGCTAAAAGCCTTCAAAACAACTGCATCCTTCGTCGCGTGGATCTCAGGCTCGGTTCAGAGCAAGCGCCAGGCTCAGACACCGGTGTTGTATTTCAGCCAAGTTTCATTAAAAAGCATCGTTACCGGGGGGGGAGGGGTGTGTAGCAACGACAGACGCTTGAAAATATACACATTGAGGTGTCAGGTCGCAGGTTTCTGTAGCTTGGGTTGGGTTCGCCATCCTGGGACTATCCAAGGGTTGGGCGGGGAGGTGAGGAGACTCAGGCACGGCTGTGACCCCCCCTCCCCGTCGTTTCCTAGCCAATCCAAAACACTAGCAGTGTTAGCGTTCCGCCATGCGAACTGTTGCCTCAGCATGCACCACTGTTTATGAATATTACTGACCCTCGAACTCGAGCATCCCAGCTACCAAACCTGCCTCCACCGTGTTACAAGCCTCGATTAACATTTCAACAATTTCCTAATAATTATGTATGCTTTAAAAAAAAAATCCAGTTTAATCCATTAATCACCAACTGTTTTGATAATCAGTTTGAGTGATTCCTTTAATCGTATCGTATTCTCTGATTTGGGCATTTCAGTAATTTCGGGGGACAAAAATGACCCCAAACATGATCGCTATTTTTTCACCATTTCAACATTTTAAGGGTTAAAAAACTTCCTATCAAAATAACCTGCCGATGAATAAACAATGAACATAATAACGAGTCACAGCTGCAGTGCTTAGCTAATTTTTTTTACCTCTGCGCTTGCCGGCCGCTTCATTGGAACGCGAGTGTAGCCAGTGTTGTCAGTTTCTGTCAATCAGACAAAGCAAACCAAACCCAGTCAAAAAGCTTTCTAAATACCAGTTCAATAAAAGACTAATTAGATACATACTAGAATTTTAATGTATTATTAATACCTCAAGTGGAAGGAGGGATTAACCTTGTATTGTAAGAAAAGCTGAGATTGTTAACACTGGCTTCATAATCATCTCTCCCTACTGGAGTTCATCCGAGATAAATGCACAGCTTCGGCTTGCTCGGCGCTAATCTACAAAGATGGCAAACATAAAATGGACGGAAAACAAAGAAAACATTCAGGCATATTTGCCCATGGCAGCTCGTATCAGCTTTGGTGTTAATTCTGGTAGCAAGACGAAAAGTAGCTTGACTGTTCTCTGCGTGTGTGAGGCCGGACGCTCCACTCCGAAGACGCCACAGTGACGTTTCTCCGAAAAACAGAGCAGCATGCCCCCTTTTCTTTTTAACAGGGTCGTACTTCCCATCAATTTCGGGTGTCACAGTTTAAGGAGCTGCCTTAAACTGAGCATGATGGAACAAAAAAACTTCAATATTTGGACTCGTTGGACTTTTATGAGTCCCTAGATGGTATGAACTCTTCTGAAGGGTTACTCAAACTTAGGTTGCTGACGGGCGCTGCGGTCGGAACATGGACAACGCCGAAACCTGTACAAAGACACACCATACACTGCACACCTTTACTTCCGAAAGAGCACGATATTCCAAGAGCTCCAAATGGCGGAAATGTCGAAACGACGTTCAAATTAGCAGGTGTCCCGACAGCAACCGCGACGGGAAACGTGCCGCCATGACCCTTCGCCTTCGCCCCGCCCCCTGCCAACCCACTCCGGCCATCTCCCACGGCGCTGAAAGTTATGGTAATCCGAGATTAGCTCGAAGGTAAACTCGAGAGTTATAGTTCATCATTAACCCATTCAGCAACCCTCTGAATGTTGACATAATGACGTATTTCACTCTTGTTATCAGCGTGGCATCTAATCGCATACTTGCCCTTTCACAGCATAAAACAGGGGAAATGCCATGGAAACAATGGATCCCCCCCTCTAAAGGCACCAGACAATTGCAACTAGGTTCTACTAGGTTCTGTCAACATCTTTAAGCCCTTGAGGTAATTCCTGGGGGCAAATCTTTATTTAAAAAAAAAAATAACACTTTTAAGTGGTCCAATAAGCGATTGCAGCACGGCTAAAACTGGACGGCAAACCTCTGCCATCAGACCACGACTCTCTCAATGTCCACAGGTGAAACACCCACCGGTTCATTTGGCATGCAGGCATGTAAACAAGCAATTGTTACCACACAACTTGACCTCCAGGGAAACAAAAGCAAGCAGGACAGCAAGTTTCCGCCCACTTCCACCTTTACGCGCAGGCCGAAACGCCCACGCTCAACAGCCAATCAAAAACGGCCCCTCTCCCCTCCGCACCGCAGCCCACATCATGAAGGTCAGACGCTCCGAGTCCTCTACGATCCTCTTACAGTTAAAAGCGCCCCTAAACTCGTCTCACGTATCGCCAAGACCGGAAAAATGATGTCTGAAAACCCGTTTTCGCGTTCCTCAGAGAAGAAATGTCGCCTGTGTTCATCTTGCATCCGTTTAACATGAGCTAGACTCGTGACATCACTTTTCAGGCAGACGTCGGCTGCCGTTTAATATTCAATTTAAGCAGGCGTGATCGTGGCATTTGAGAATTGAGCTGGTTAACAATGAGGAAGGAAATATGTAGATGCTCATAACTTTCTAGACCTGGATTTTGGAATTTAACTTTGCATCCTGGATGTAGATTATCGTTAAAGAAAAAGTAGTTCCGCCTGCATGATTGGACGATCCGTTTAAATATCGCACGCTACTTCATAACAAAGCACAGTTACACATGCAGAATCGATCTCATTCAACCAGTGATGCTGCTCTCCCTTATTATCCATGGGCTTGGTAGACTGAGTCAGTGGGTGCAGGGGTCATTCTGCCAGAGAGGGTAGACAGTCTCAACACGGCAGGCTCCTCGACTCACTTTAGAGAAAAGTGGCACATTGTTTCTTCGGGTGTCCACTTACATCTCGAGCAAATCGCCACAGACAAGATTAATTCATCAGATGCACGTGCAAATTATGACAGCGGGGCTCATTTGATGCCACACATCAGATTTCATAAATAAGATGTTGCTTGGATCTCTGGGAGGGGAACTACCTAATATTGCCACGGTTACCACAGAAAGAGATTTTCAAGACTAGAACTTCCGAGTCCATATAATTTTGGTTTTTGAAGGCTAAAAGGTCAACCACAAGGCATTCAGACATCGACAAGGGAGGCAAATTACTTCAGCATCTTTTCAACCGCTTTACAACGCGTGGTCAATTTTCCATGAAGATGTAGATTTATGAAAGAGGCCACATACTTTTTTTCCCCCCAAAATTCCTAAACAAATTTGAATGATTTATTTGTGAAATCAGGTTAATGTAGTCAGATAGCGTGGCATGAAATGAAAAAATAAATGTACATACAGTGGGAAAATGTCAGTGGAGGAAAGAAAAGACACCATGAGTGAAAAGTCATGAATTGTATCAACCACTACATCTAATTTTGGTATTTTACCTGGAAGGTGAGACTGATTAATCCTCCGGCCTGATTCGTTATCAGTGTCCTCTCTTCTCATGGCCAGAAATGGCCACTAACAGACTAAGTCTGTAATTTTTTTAAAAATTTTGAAGACATTTGCTTCTTTTACCAAATAACATTTTTAACCAACAACAATCCTTTTCATAAGTTAAAATCTTATTCCTTTTTCAAATGTCAGCTCAAGAACCTCAAAAATCACTTTTTTCCCATATTCCCAGTGCTGGTGGTTTTTCTTGTATTACTGATAAAACAGTCTAGATTAGCGTGTTGCCATTAGCAGAAAGAGCAAAAAACACATTTATAGTGCTAAGCCCCCCAAAAAATGGCAATTTTCAATACATAAAATTGCTGATACTTCAAAGTTTTTGCAGCATTAAATCATGCAGTTTAGGTAAAATGACTTTAATTCTGAACCCGGCTCTTGAAATTTTCTAGTTTTTAATATTGCCCACTAAATAGCACCTCTATGCAGTTTTTTGGCCTGGGAGCAAATTCTCACAATATTCTTAGTTTCCACTGGGGGAGCATGAAGGCTTCCTGCACTCCAGCCAAGCAAATGAATGACACAATGTTGACATTAGAATCAGAAATGCTTTATTAATCCCCGAGGAAACTGAATGGTCACAGTTGCTCCATCGCAGTACAAATAAATACAGCAGAAAATACACACGAGTGCAATCATACAGACTGTGTGATGGCGTTAAGCGGGCAAACTGTTAGCTTAGATGTCTTTATGATATACTGCTCTATGCTTTGATGCGCCCCGAATGGTGTCAACAAGTGTCGCTTCTGACGCTGAAGACGGTTTTCCATGCGCGTTCGTTACTGGACCCAGAGGTTCAGGACTGGAGCGAAGAAGGTGTCGAAATACCTTCGTGACGCCGGATTATACAGTAAAATAAA
Organism: Dactylopterus volitans; assembly: GCA_901007715.1. Classification (NCBI taxonomy): domain Eukaryota; kingdom Metazoa; phylum Chordata; class Actinopteri; order Syngnathiformes; family Dactylopteridae; genus Dactylopterus; species Dactylopterus volitans. The sequence continues at coordinate 9,247 of CAAKHG010034736.1, forward strand.
AGAAATCACAAGAATCGAGGATGGGGCAGCGATACCATCTTGGAAGCGTCTAGCCTGCCGAAGCCAAAGAAGAAGAAGCAGCAGCAGCAGCATGCACTGCGGCAGCAAGCGTCGTTTAGTTCACCCTTTTCGCACACATGCACTTTTTTTTCAAATCATCATCTGACATCCTCAACACGACGCCCACGGAGTGTCGCCGTTGTGTGTCATGCATGTGCTTCGTTGGGAGTGCAGGAAGCCATCACGCCCCCCCCCCCCCCGGTGGAAATTAAGATTATTATGGGAATTTGCTCCCGAGGCCGGAAATGGAGCGATGGCACTCGTTGGTGGGCGACACTTGCTGACACCATTCAGGGCGCATCAAAGCATAGGGCAATATGTCGTAAAGCCTCAAGCAACAAAGACATGTAAGCTAACGTTACTATTTTAACGCCATCACGTGTGGTTACACGCATGTGTATCGCTCACCGTATTTATTTATACTGCAGCGGAGCAACTTCGACCATACAATTTCCTCAGGGATTAATAAAGTATTTCGGATTCTGATGTCAAAATTGTGTCATTCATTCGCTTCATTGGAGTGCAGGAAGCCTTCACGCTCCCCCTTAGTGGAGACGAATATTAGGAGAATTTGCTCCAAAGCGCCAAAAAAAAAAGTTGGCAAAATTAAAAACTACAAATTTCAAGTGAGTTCAGAATGAAAGCCACTTTGCCCAAATCGCATGATCTAATGCTGTAAATGGAGAACTGAAAAATGCAGTTGTGATGGGTTTAAAAATACCCAAAAGTGGGCACAATAAAGCATGGTGGTACAATTTGATGTATAATTATATTTGAAGAGGAAATAAATGTGGCAATAAATGGCCAGAAGGTTTAAACAGAAGCAGTGTTTTTCCACTATAATCAGAGCTGTGGACTAGAGAACGTCTGTCATTTCATCGACTAAATATGATAGGGTCATTTTTTTTTTTCAATTATTAAAATGCAAAATGTAGCACGTGGATCCATTTGAGGTTTTTTTTAAACTGTGTGTACAACATCATTGTGAAATCGGCTCTGAATTGGGCGCACAAAGCCCCGCTCTGTATCAGGCGGTGGTGTTTGCACACAGCAGGTTTGTGTCCACAACAAACATCCCTCAGAGGACATGGTCAGAGGTCCTGATCTTGAAACCTGATCCAAAACTAAAAAAAAAAAAAAAAAAAATATCCTCAAGGTACGCAGGAGCATAAACCCGACGGTCGGCCGTCGGTGACATACTTAAATCCGAGTACAACCGCACCCACACAAGCGCCATTACGACCATAAACTTGAACGGCGCCAATATTGCGGTCAACAAAATGCCTTCAAAGAGGCTTCCGAGAGGAACTGACTTGTAAAAACGGAAAAAAAAAAATAAAAAAAATCACGACGCAAACGTGGGAAAAGGAGACGCTCCCAACGTGACCTTTTTTAAATCGACTGACAAGAGCTACGAAAACCGGAGGCCATCGAGGGCGAAGGGGCGGGGG
>CAAKHG010034752.1:0-10829 GCA_901007715.1 Dactylopterus volitans
AAATGAGGATCTCACAAAATAGTTACAGGAACAGTCGTGTGTATATAGAAAAACAAACCAAAAAAAAAATTACAGCGTCATTTGTGCATACGTTTTTTTTTTTTCCCCCACCTCCTGAAATGCTGCCCCGTCCACGTGAGCGAGACGTGCTACAGAGAGCGACGACGCCCTCAGCTGAAATCGGGAAACTGCTGGCTGGGCCTCGCGCCAGCTCTCGGGGATTTCCGAATAAACACGCTGCGTTTATCTCATATTTGCTACATATCCGGTACGATTTACTTCTGGAGCATTTTGGCAGTGATGTCGTATCAATGAATCAGAACCGTCGACGCATATTCTTCATGTGACTTAAGTTTCGGTGTCAAGGTGTGGCGTCCCCATGACCCCCACACCGTTGCCTTTCCTGTGACGATAAATAAAACTTTCAATCTCAATAACTGGAGAGGTTGGAAAACTACCGCAGCTTTTACTATTTTTTACTAGATTGAGGGACGTGGGTAAAAATACACGAACATAGATTTGGGCCGCGAGCGATTGGCTGTCTGGTCACCGTGGCAGTCCAACCAGTAGGGTGGTAAAGCGTGACTTCAGGACAGGTGAGCAAGCGACGCATCCACCGATGCAGAACCTGGGCTTCACTCGGTCAGAGACGCGACGGGGTGTTTTTGTGCGGCCGTGTGTTGTATTGCTCACTTCTGCGAAGCCGGACCGCGGGGCGGCGAGTACTCGGGGTCGCCGTCATGTGGTCGTGCTTTGGTCCTCCTCCTCTCCGCGCTTCTCTGGGTGGCTCGCGCTGATTATTTTCCTCGGGCCGGCCCCGGGTCTGACCTCCTCGCGTTCCCGCTCTCTGGACAGGTCGACCTCGGACATGCCAGCCATGACGAGAGACGTCTCCGAGTCGCTGCTGAGAGGCGGCTGGTTCTCACCTGAGGGAGCGGGGGAGCCGATTCGTTATTTGACTTCCAAGGACGCTCGGAGAGCACATGACCTCAGCCAAGACCAGTGAAAAAGGATCGCCGTCTTTCCACTGTGCCATACGCAGGCAGAGGCTATAAGCAGGTTACGGGCTGACGACTGTCCCATCATTGAAATGCAAAGGCTGCGTCCGTCTCTACTATGGCTTGAGGTCAGGTTTCGTGTCTGGATAGATGTTGAGGTTTAGGCTCAAATAGGTAAGGATATTAACGCTCAGGTGTGTGACAGGCTGAGGAAACTGTTGGTATAAAGAACCGTGAATTTGCCAGTCTGGCAGTCTCTTTTTTAAAAAATCATTTAGAGTGTGGCAGATGAATGAATTTGTCAACCTTAAAAAGGAAAATGGTAACATTTCCAGCCATATCTCAATATAATTTGTTTGATATCAACCGAAATTAAACATTTAGAGGTGGCGAAGCAAACGGCATCAATTACTGCAAACTTTGGAAACTCACAATCGCAATGAGCAGAGTGAAGCGGTCAGACTTGCTCTTACTTTCTGTGTGTACAATCAAGTACTTACTGAAGCCCAAATTTAAACGATAATCCACCTCAATCCTCTCAATAACTGTTGTGCATCCGTATTCTCTTCGAGAGCGTTGCTATGTCTGGACGAAACGCCATGTGGACTGGCTCATACTTTCACCTTCAGCTGCTGCTCAACTTAATTTTACACGAGATAAAAGTGGTGCTTTACTCCAAACATATCTTAAATTGGTGTCTTACTTGGAAGAGCTGACTCTTCCAATGCACATAAAGTGCGAGCATGCAAATGTTGCATTTAAGGGTTATTTGGCAAACAGAAAACCAAAAAAAAACAAACCCAAAACACACCAACCTGAAATTATCCTCTAAATGTGCGTTAGAGCTCATTTGCTCTGGCAAAACTCAAGGATCAAGCGCGCCAATATACTGCAGCGGAGTCCGAAGAGAATGATCGCTACGAGATTATTAATAACAGCCGCCGCCATCCAGGCCGAACACGCAGCGGCGCGACACGTGTGCTCCTTTTCCTCATGCCAACTGCCTGTCGGTGTCATCGTCTGCGTTAGCTCATTAGTGCTGCCACGCATGAAGAACCATCTCCAAATTACATTCCAATTAGTCGTATTAGAGGACTCCCGGCTCGTGGCGCGTTGAAGCGCTGCCACTGAACTTATTGCGAATATGCGGAAACGCAGGGCACGTGACCACAGTGAAGCACTGCCTGCGGTGTCCTTGCAAAATTGAATTCACCCGCACAACTTAAAATGTTTTGTAGCTACGTCATCTTCATCAGGGTGATATGGCAGCTTGTGTCCACTCTCTCTGCTTATAGTCCATCACTTCTGGCTTACAGGAGTGACTCTGTCAGTAATGTGCTTGACACTTAATCTTATCTGTGGAGTTCCGCTCTGACCCTCCAAGTCTTTGTGAGCAAAGTTTAATAGATGAGCGATAACTTTTGCTGGCGGTGATCAAGCCTCTCATATGACGAGTCTCTCGTTGGTTCGGAAATATTTTTTCGTTTGGAACGTGATTAGATAGTCAGGAGGAACACGTGGCAGATTCCGGGAATGATGAGCTGTGGGAGCAAACGCAGCAAGTTGTAAAATATGAAATGACATTATGCTTATCAAAAATGCCATCAAAATTGATTTCGATAAACAGTCTGCCACGTGTTCGGGTCAGAAAGAAATTTTAAGCTGGTTTTGCGAGTTTAGTTTGAACTTTTTGAAAATTATTATCATTACTAACGTTTTTTTTTTTAGTTACAATGTTAGTTTTTGTCTTTTTTTGTAACATGGGGTACTTGTCCTCATAAACATTAGAAAAAGTATCTTGTGTAATTCTGCTTATGTGGTGCGCGACATATTAATTTATTTAAAGTTGTGACACAAGTGGGAAAATACTGCAGCATTTTAGCTAGTTTTGCTGAAGCCTCATTTTTATCTTGTTTCAGTTAACTAAAATATTCCTTCAAGTCTAGCTTCCATTACCTTAATTCAAACCTGCACTTAGAGCCGTGAACGCGTCAGCCCGGAACGTTTCACGCGGGTCTGAGCCGCGACTTGAGGGACGAATGCGACAGCCTGCACATGAACTCACTCAGACATAAACTATGACGCGCTGATCGTTTGCAGATGTAACAGTCGTTAGTTTGAGACACTCCCATCAAGTGTTACCGCCGTGTTTGGGTTATCTGGTGTCTGTTCTTTAGCCTGCATTGGTCCGGAAGGATTTGAAATGGGTGACACAGGCCAGGTGTCACGTGGCCTGGTTAAAGCTTTAGAATAAAACATTCAACATTTTCCCAAGAATTAAGACTGAACTCTCCATTTGCCCGGCTCAGCTGTCGGTGTGCGACATGCACTTACTGCTGGAGATGATGTAACTCTCGCCTGCCTGTGGCGCCCTCTCCACGCCAGGATGGAGCTGCTGCTGCGGGCCCGTCGCCCTGTCGGCTGGATCCAGCACCACCGAGCTCTCGTTCACCGTGATTTCGCTGGCGCCGCTGATGGGATTGGTTGGCGGACCCCCGACGGACGTCTCGTAGTCCGGAGGGCTGTCGTTGGTGCAGTCTGCGTTGAACTGGATAAACATGCCACAATCAGTAGCTGCAGCCTCGAATTAGATTGATTTAGAAAAATATTAAGCATCAATTACAAGATCATTTTAAACTGTGTGTATGTATACAAAAAAAAAAAAAAAAGAAAATCAAAAAGGAACTTACCGGGATTCCCAGAGCTTTAAGTATGTTCATTTTACACATTGGGCATGTGCGGTGATCTTGGAGCCACGGGTCCACGCAGTGCTTATGGAAAATATGCCTGGCCAAAGAATACAGCAGGATTCAATGATCGGATTTGAGCGCAAATGATCCCTGTGGATAATGGAGCGGCACAGCCTGCACTGTCTTTAAGAGAGACACCCGTAATTCTTTTCTTCTTCTTTTTTTTTCCGACTCAAATCGAGCATGCAAGCTTTACCTGCACGGTAATATCCTCACAACGTCGTTTGGCTTGTAACCTTCGATGCACACCGCGCAGTTGTCGAAGTCGGACTCGGTCTCCTGAAACGCAGAGCAGAGCGCGCGGCGCAAGTGGGTTTGGTCGAGAGAGTCTAAAAGTTGAACCGTCAGACCTGCGAGCGATGAATTGTGGCTGCCACAGTCACCTTGTCTCCCCTCTTGATGGTGCGCACTTGAAGCTTGCTGATGGCTTTTTTGGCAGCGTCTCCCAAACGCCTCTGCAAGACACAAAGGAACTGACACTTGTTTTTCTTTGTGGCCAAACAGCAGTGCCGTACTGATCGGTATGGTTGAAAGTTTGGTCGGGGGTGTTCCTGCCGTGTGTTCATTTTCATTTTTTTTTCTGCATGCACTTGAACTGAATTTAAAGTTAAAAGGTAAAAGGTACAGTCACTCACTTTAATGAGATAAGCTACAGTGTGCGAATAAAGCTGCCTTGCAGGAGTCAGTATTGCCTACCGGCTGCTGAGCGAGCAGTTCGGGGAAGAACCGCCAAAAGGCAAACCAGCGAACCAAAGACATCAACACCAACCACTTCATTTTAATGCAAAATAAGAAATCTTGTTATCCACAAGTCAAATCAACCTGTCTTGATTTGGAAAATACTGCAAGAAAAGGTGTGTGTGTTTGTGTGTGTGTAAAGGGAGCTGGCTGCTTTGGCAGTATTTGCAAGAACCTGCTTGAAAATTTTTCTTTTTTCAGAGACATTCATTTCCTGGAAAACTCTAAAAAAAAACATGCCACTGATTCACACACATTGATATACAAATAAAGTATATCAACGTGTGTGAATGCAGGTTATATTTCAGCATGTCAAATGTGATTCAAGGGATTTCTTTTAGGACTGTTCAGAAAAACAATGAGCCACTTATTTGCGAACAAACTATAAAATGGTTGTAAATCACTAACAGAGGAAGTAAGATGGCGACAGGTTCATGGAGCCTTCGGAAAATGCGAGCGTGACAGTTTTATTGGCTCTCACCTATCTAATAAAGCAACAGGCCCACATGTACAAAGTCAATTTCGAATTGCTGGAGAGCCTTGGAAATAAATGGAAAGCAGATCTGCTGCTATGGGCGACGTCCCCGCGTAGCACAATCAACGCGATTTCAAAGCGAGAAGGCAAACAGTGGCTGACACCAGCTCCTCCCGACGCACGCGGTTACCAATCGACCTTGCAAATGTCATAAAGACGTCACAAGCGGCTATTCGGTAATAAAGAAGATAGCGAGAGCAACTATTTGCTCTGTGCGCTCCACGGACCAGAAGCTGGACCGCTGGATGGTTCACTGGTTTGCGTCGGCTCTGCTCGGCCAGCTGTCAGGCTGATTCTGGCATCTCCTTGCAGCCATACGGGGGTTAACAGCTCATGGAAAAAGGCACGGACCAACGTCCAGACCAGGAACAACCCAGCCCCCACTCTTTTTTGAATAAATCAACAGTCACACAGTCATACCTGGTTGCGGTCGCGGGCGTTAGCGTAGCGGAATCTCTGGATGTAGTAGAAGACGAGCCAGGCGAGGGAGATGATCATGAGAACGATGAAGGAGATGGAGACAAACACGACGGACGTCCGGCTCACATACTTCTGCAGGTTGCGGGTTCCTATAGTGATGTGCAACATGACCACCACATGCTGGTCCAGCAAGGCCACAATCTCCCGACCTTTAAGCTCCGGGATCATGATGGCCACCACATCGCCGGTGCCTGCACACAAACACACGCGTTTGAGACACTGAGGAGATGAATCCAGGCCTTCCGCTGAGGACATGTCCTGCATGCTGTGTGTGTGTGTGTGTGTGTGTGTGTGTGTGTGTGTATGTGGTTGTGTGTGTGTGACTTATTGACTTAAGAGAAGTTTCAACTTCTAGACAAACTGGATGTGGTGGATCCTCAAGGCTGATATTTTTAGACTAACCATCATGAGATATTTTTCAAAACACACATGACATGCCAGGACATGAAATTAAAATACAATGCAGATCTGGATACGTGACCACAGTTTTTTTTTTCTTTTAAAAAACAAAATCAAACAAAATCTTACTGATTAATATGCAACTGATCCTAAAACCACAACAGAAAACCCCTTTAATTGACTTAATAACAATAAAAATCGTTTCCTAAAGTGTAGATGACAGTTGCTTAACTTATTTACTACTGCGCTGATGCTCGGACCGCGCTTGGATATTTCTCGAGGTGTAGACTTTATCTATGCAATTTCTGAACACTGCCGTCTACTAAGCGAGCACTCGTTATGTTCACAAATCCGGTCTCCGTTTTTTGAGAACGAGCCACACGCCCAAAGACCGGATCCCTGTGCGGAGTTTTGCTTGCTTCAAACCGCCGACGCTGAGAACGACGGCTCAGACCCGTTTGTGCACCGTAGAAGGAAACTTGGGCAGGTTGCCGGGGAGCTTAAGACAGCACGGACCAACTTAAGCCTCACTCTCAATCACGGGCATCCCGCCAGCAGCCATCTGTTGCTTGGCTTGACGTGTGCCGTACAATGAAAGCTTTTGCATTAAAGAGTCACTAAGCGCCTCCTGCACCTGAAAAGCGTTTCAGGGTAGGGCTGCACGATACGGGCGAAAATTTCACGCCTCCATGTTTTGTTTTTTTGTTTTGTTTTTTTGCCGAATCTCTCGGTGGCGATGCGGTATGACGATGACTTCACACTTGTTTGGAATTCCAAGCGTGAGGACGGTTCCTTTTATCTTACCCAACCGTGCGTCTGTGTGAGGCAAAAAAATGTGAACAAATGTTCAAAATGGCAACACAACAAAAAAAAGACCACAAGTGTAAATCCAAAAGAAATTCAAACTTAAAAAAAAAAGGTTTTCGACTGAAAGTTGTCCATAAGTGGATATTTTAAGTATTGCTGGTCTATTGTTGATTTAATGTGAGTGATGGCTGTCTAAGTGAACACAAGGTTCCCTGCTTAATTTCTTTTTTTTATCAGAGCTTTAATCGCCTGTTTGAAGCGGACAGGACTCCCTAAAGGTTGACGTCCAGTCCAGCAAAGCTAATAGTTAATAGTTACCAGCACTGTTAAATGAACATTATAATACCACACATTTGGTCAATTTGGCCCGCTTTTGCGTATTCCTGAAATGATTTCATGACACATTTTGTTTCCAGAGGGCCACACTGACTCAGACAAATTAAGCCAATGACAAAGTGAACCGATGACCACGGCTTTCGTTTCTTTACTGCAATGCCTGCGCAGCATAGTTAACATGCTGAAAGGAAAAATGTCTCTTGATGTTGTCGCCTTGACAACCGAAAAAAAACAAACATCGCAACATTATAGGTAGATTTTTTTTTTTTTTTGGCAAGTACTAACTTTTTTCCCCCTGCAATTTCAACCTACCGCTTGACGTGAGCAAAAGTAAACCAGGACTTTTAATATAATCTGCTGGCACTGACACTGCATTTCAGACTTACTGTAGTCAGCCGCCTTGATATTCATTTATATAATTCTGTCTATTTTTTTGGGGTAGGGGGGGCGTATGTTAAATATCCAACATCACTCGTCCTTTGGAGTTTATCTTAGGTTGTCTGCAGTGACTCACTGACGCCTGGGACCTTAACAGCTCAACGGTAAGCAAAAAACAAGTCCCGTCTCTCAGCCGTAAAGGCGCAGGGTTGATGTTTTCAGGAACTGCATCAACACCCTGAGCAGTTACATCATATTCCCATTGCTGCCTGTTAATGGCTCTGACTGCATGAAGTCACAGCGGCTCCCCATGGTACTTCAGTGGCTTTATTCAACCTGCCATCACCACCGGCGCCTTCTGTGCAGCCCGCCAGATCCATGGAGCTGTAACAAATCCTGATGCCCGGCGCCCAGCTTTTTTCATATCTCGCTCCGGTATCGCTGAGGTAGCGAGGCAAGCAGAAGAGCCGGGGGGGGGGGGGGGGTATTTTATGTTTTCCTGCACATTTGGTACATGTTCAGGATGTAACTGCAATGCATAACTGCTGTCATGCTCATAAATCCCTTTATGTAACAGGTCTTGTTGTAAAAACTCTCGCACAGCTGCCACTCTTTATAAGACCCGGCGGTCAAGCCAAAACGATGTATTTTAAACATTTTTTTATTTATTTTCCTTTTCATGCCTATGCGGGTATTTACAGTGGCAGCTGTGTTTCTGGACCACAAATGGGCGATTAGACATTTATATTATTAATGCATGTCTTGTGTACACAGCTAAAATAAACATGTTTGTAGAGAAGCTTTTAATTGAACAACTGCTTCAAATAACAATTGGTTTTGGCAGAGAGCGCTCCGTGTGTGCGCCATCCTCTGCAAAAACGGCTAGATCCCCAACACACATGCACGGTAAAAGCAATCTTGCCATAAGTCCACAGCTAGCACAAGGGTTTATCCGTGTGTTTTGAAGGCCGCGCATTCAGAACGAGTGTATGTTCCAGCTTTTAAAGTAAACTGTGAAAACAAGCGCTTGTGTTTGGAGAGCAAACAGCTGGTGATACATTTGCCGAAACGCCGCAATCTATGGATCCGCTACTACATTCAAGCGATCCTTCTCGCGGCTGTTAAAATGTCACGCATAGCGGATGGTGTCCGCGAAACAGGTAGAAAGATGTCTTTCCATATTCATGGGGAAAAAAAGGACTCCCTGACAACACAAATGCACGAGCGTGGACAGTGTGCCTTTGTTTTTCGTGTGTGTAACCTCACACACAAACTCTCCTCCCATTGCAGACTTATGGTTTTATTAAGCATGACCATATGGCGTGTGTGTGCGTGGGTGGGTGAGGGGTGGGGTGACGGGGGGGCACTGCGAGGCAACAATGGCCTTCGTGAACACATGATAAACTCCACAATATCTGATGTCAAAATGGTAACAACAAAAAAGAAAAATTCTAAAAATTGAGCCATTGGGTCCAAAACTCTGCAGACTGGCTGGGCATGCTTGGCTACACAGGAGAGGTTTCCCTAAGCCTCCAATCTTATCTGCTTCTTCGGTGACGCAGAGAGGGCAGACAAAAATAGCCGTCTCTAAAACAGGAGGGCAATGTCTGAGACAGAGGCTGAAACCAGTCACAAGACCCTCGTTTTTGGGTCCACTCGGCCAACATGTGGCGCAAAAAAAAAAGAAAGCAAAGAAAAAGACAAAAGAAATATTAAATATGTTGACTTCTTGGACAAGTTCCAGTTAAGTGCTGTGATTTTTTTTTTTTTATTTGTTTTGCGATCTTGGTGTCATATGGTCTGCTACAAGGCGGTCCGTGGAGACCTCTTTTTTTTTTAAACCGTGCAACTAACCGGAAGCATATGGAGCCCGAAACATTTGGGTCATTTTATGCAACTAATTTTAGAGACTTGATACAACTTTCACTGGAGCGCTGACAGGAAACGGGCCACAGAGTTCAACAGTCCCCCCAGACCATCACGACGGTTTGCTTTTAACAGAGTCTGACACTGCTAAGCCTCGGCATGAAAGGGTTAAATTAAGTCGGGCCGTCATGGCTCCGGCAACTGTGGATTTTACGGCCCAGCTGTGTTGGCTCTGGATGAAAAAGTGCTCCATTCTTAATTTGGCAGCTTAACATTTGGTCGACACATCTCACAGACATGATTCTTCCCTTTCCCACTGCACTCTGTTACCTTCCTCCCCTCTATCAGCTGTGTCATCACACCTCTCCTGATTGCCTCTTACAGTTTGGATTTTGGAAGCAGAGAAGGTTCTGGAATGGCTTTTGCTACAGGGAACCCATAAAATGTGCGCTGGAGTGCATTTTTTGCTCGTTCAAGTGGGGAATGGAGGGTGTTTTAGTGGTCAAACAGTGAATATCGACAAAACATGCTAGAGCACTCTAAAGGTTTTTGACAGTAAACGTACAATAAATGGAAAAAGCTCATGAAAATTAAAAGTAGATGTATCCATCTTGGCAAGATGTTCCAGAATCCGCTGACAAAGTTCTACAACCCCCCCACCCCCCTTTTTTTTTATTTTAATCAAAAACGGACTCAACTCGACTTAAACGCGCTGGAGAGGGCGACCAAAAGAGTGGTTTATAGTCTGCTCTGAAATGTCCGACAAGGATCTGCATAAAAGCTCCAGTGTCTCTGCATATAATTTCAATTATCCCCTTATCACTCATTTTCTTGTCGCCTGTACCATTTTTTTTTTTAGAAAAGGGAGAATTTCCCCCTCAACAGCTCCTGGCTGGAAGCAAACTCACAGGCCCTTGACTCTTACGTCGTCTGGTGTTTTCTTTTGTTTGAACATCTGCTTCTGTGCAGACCCTTTTGTCAAACAGCCCTCCGGCGCTGTGCCGTTGCCCAGCATAGGTGTCTGAGCCAGCCACACCTTTATGAAAATTAGCACCAGACGGAGAGAAACATTTCCGATGGAAATTCTAGTTAAGTGAGAAAAGGTGCGGTTCACAGCTCCTGTAGACAGACACGGCCTTTTGTAAAAAAAAAAAAAAAAACAAAAACAAAAAAAGGGTGAAAATTAAAATGTCACACTGAATAAGAAGGTTAATTCTCGTTGTTAGACAGCTGCGACTTATGTAATAGGGCAATGTGTCAATGGCAGCCGGCTCCGTTGGGAACCATGACAAAATATGTAGCATAGCGACACGAGAATGAGAACCGATGCACAATTCACACCTCAGAACTATCTTGTGGGCATCTGTTAACACCAACCGACTGAGGTCGAGCTCTGATGAAAATTTCCAGATGATAATCACAGAAAACAAACCAATAAAAAAAAAAAAAAGAAAGAAAAAAAAAAGTTGCATTTGTGGCTAGTGGCTATTTTTGTCCTCATGATGTGAGTACATGCCTCTCTTTTCACTGACTTTGCTATTT
>CAAKHG010034753.1:0-10000 GCA_901007715.1 Dactylopterus volitans
TAATTATAACTGTCTGACACCTCTGGGTTCCCGGACTGGGAGGCCTCGCAGAACAGCAGTCAGTCAGCCAGTCGTGTGTCTGTGTCTGTGTGTGTGCGTGTGTGTGTGTGTGTGTGTGTGTGTGTGTGTGTGTGTGTGTGTGTGTGTGCGTGTGTGTGTGTGTGTGTGCGTGTGCGTGTGCGTGTGCGTGTGTGTGTTAGATTACTTGATTCATTCCAGACAGGAGGCAACTGTGAGGGGGGCTCTTTATCCATATAAATTATGCCAATAAAGTGACACTTCTGCTTAAGGTTGCAAAGTGAAGACGAGTGACAGCCGATTTAGTCGTCCCGTGATGATGGAGTAACGATGAACATTTAGTTGTTATGTCAACATGATCGCTGCCTGTCAGTGCAACTACCAGTCAGAGCTGCTTTTGATGTCAGTTTGACAATAGAAGCCTTTTTAAATGGTTGCCATTTTACTTCATGATATTTACAATAGCTAACGAATCATATAATAGCGTAATAATCAGGTACAATTTTCCTAATGTATGTAGTTGTTTCTAATGTCTCTTAGAAAATGTATCGTGATTTATGTAATTTCGCCGTCTTTAAGAGGCTCTGCCTTTCTCTAAAACACCAATGTGAATGAATTTTGTTCTTAATGACTTCAGTTGTTGAACAAGGATTAAATAAAATAGTATTAAGTTGCAAATGCTGTAAGACTGAAGTTGCAGTGCTTCCACAGTATGACTAACACAGCAAATTTTAAAGTTATTTAGCATCTTAGCACGTTGCCCTTTTTTTTTGCCATTTGTACATCATTTCATGTGAATTTGATGATGTGGAAATATAACCAAAAATCAGTGGGGAGGCGGAAGATGCAGCTATTTGACCAAAGACTTAAATTTGGAGTGACTGCGAGTCACAATGCCTTCTGAACCTAACCAAGTGTTTTTTGGTGCTTAAAACTAAACCTTAATGGAAGTATGAGTTTAAATTGTTTCATTAAAGAATAGTTTATTGTAAAAGGATGCACCTGGCACATCAACGTAAGTCTTTGGGGAGTAAATATTGTTAGATAACGTGTGAAAAGCTGAAAATGCATCAACATGACACATGAAATGTCACAAGGAGTACCGTGGTAATTAAACGTAATCCCGTGAGATTTGGTTGCCACATTTCCCAAAATACAGTGATCTTATTGCTGTTTGGTGATTTTATACACAAATATAAGCATTTATTTGGGGATACGGCCAGTGGTCAAATTTCCTGAAGATTAAGAGCTGATTTCATCTTCAGTCTATCACTTTGGTGTTTCCAGAGGTTATGAATTTATGAGCCAGTCATGTAACCACTTCCCTTTTCGTAAATAAAAAATGTTTTTCATATGTAATTTATATACAACCTAGACCTATGGCCAATCCCCCGCTGCGTTTCATCTTTTTATAAAAAAAAAAAAAACAGTAGTGAAGAAACCTCACAGTGAAACTTCTTCCTGAGCATTGCATGAACATGAGAGTTTCCCCTCCTAGAATCACTGCAACCTCTTGAAAACTGCTCCAGGCCAGGAATCCCAGTCAGCCTCGCACCTTCTGTCGGTCCACTACAAGCAGATGTTGAACTTTGTGCTGTGAGGCTGCATTTCATATCGTATATCCACCTATTTTGCAGCAGAAAAAGAGACACGGGCGAAAAACGGAAAAAAAAAACAAGTGGCTGATAATGTTGCAAAATTAATGAGCAGTCAAGAGAGAATGAATTACATTTTTTTTTTTACAATCTTTATCATCTGGAGATTTGTAATGTTGATTACTCAATGCAATTATAATTTGAATATTTATTCCAATTCTTTTAATGAAACTGAGAACATAGATATCTGCTTGTTAGGTGACATGGATTTCAGCTGATCTTAATCAGGTTTGCAGTCGTGCATCTGGTATCTCTCTCCATCATTCCATGTGATCATGCACACATTGTTCTATCAGTGCTGTAGTGTGCTTCTGCGTGATCCCCAGAGATGACAGGAGACGGTACTTCCATCTCTTTTTTTCTTTTTTTTTTTACTCTAAATGTATAGGTTCTCTCTATCGGCTGCTTCTGAGCGGTGCTGCTGCTGCTGCTTGTGCTGCTGCAGGCGAGCTCATTCCTGCTCCTTCAGGGCTTCATTTAACTAACTTGCAGTCTAAGCCGTGCAAATCCATCCAGCTGGAGCTAAACAGCAGCACAAGCAGCTGTCAGTTGCAACCAGGCCTTCCATCCTGCTGAATCCAAACAGCAGCGGCGCTGACAGAGGAACCGTCACAGCGAGACTGACCGGGGGGCCAACGTGACACTCAAAGGCTGCCTCCCTGCTTAAAGGAGAGATGACATGGGAATGAACTGTACAGAGGGAAGAGAGAAGACCTGTGCTTTGTAGCTGTTGGGGAAATGTCACTCAAACGCTTTGGTTTGCTGAATTGATTCGCATGGCTGATATTTCCATCAAAATGTGTCGTAAATTCCTGTCCGAATCTTTAGAGTTTGTGTATAAAAAAATAAATAAATAAAAAAAATCTTGTTTCCATCCAAATATTTGGAGCAGTTTATTTAGATGCGCGGTGGGTGGCGCTAATTCGCCGCTGCAGAAGAGGGTGATTAGAAGAGCCGCTGTCAAAACTCAGTGGAAAATGTGATGGAGGCTTGTTGGACAGCACAAACCAATCGCTCCACGTGCACCTGACTTTCTCATGTCCATATTTTTTTTTTTTTTTTTTTGTCCCTCCAGTGGAAACTCGATTGACCAGTGGGATCCCGTTATTTCTGAAACTTGAATCTGTTCGAGTTCAGTTGCATTTGCCTTTAATTCGTTGATACGCCGACTTCCCCACCTCCCACTCAGGCGTAAAGGTGGGTTTAAGCCTGACTATTAATGATGATTCATAAGTGATTTATTGTAACATCAGCAACCAGCTGTGCTGTCTCGAATTTGTGAAGCACGGAAGCTGCTACTTCATTAATTAGGCAAAATCCCAACATAATACCACGTGCAAACGAAAAATCATTGAGATAAAACTCGCGTACCTGCGACTGGATGCTTGCGCGCTCTCACTGTCTCATACAGTAGAAATGCTTTTAACAACTTTTCAACAGGTTATCTGACAGAGACGAAAAACGCACACCAGGTTTTGCACAAGACGTCTAATTCCACTGAGTTTCGGCAGCGTCGCTGTCAGCATCATGTCAAGTTGTTAAAATGTAACTGGAGCAGAAGTTTAAAAAAAAAAAAAAAAAAACTCTACCAAATTCATTAGCAAACACTGCTATATTTATATTTATAGGGTTTTCCAGTGTAAGTGCATGCTCAAATGCTGGAAAGGGCTGAGCTTAAGACAACGACAGAAGTGCAATTTTGCATTTGCGTTTTTCAAATTAAACTTCAACTCCAATGCAGTTTGCGCGCTTCGCTTTGCGTGCAGTCTGAATATTCCTGCGCTTCGCGGTGAAAGCGAGAGGGGTCACGGATATGACTGCATACAGAAACTGTACCATCAAACAGACGCCTGCAGCTTCAAGGAAAAGATGTCGCCGTTGTCAGCGTTTAAGACAATGATCTCTGACAAGCCGCTCACATCAGTCACGTCGCGTCGCTCCTGCTCACTCAACTCACTTACATCTTTCTTCCATTCTGATGCCTCTGCTGGCCCCAGAGGGGTCAAAGAGAGACCCTTCAGCCGTCTCGGGATGATGACATCACACAGAAGCAGGCGAGACAGAGACATCTGTCAGGATACAAGGCTTTCGCTCCAGGGTAGGAACACACACACGCACAAACACACACCCCCTACACACACTTGTCCTCAGAGGTTGGGCCCTCAGGTGATGGAAAGGGAGCATTACTTTCTACCACGCTGTCTCGCAGACAGAGCCTCATCCATTCTGGCAAGCAGACACATGCACACACATTTCCCCTCTCTCTGTTTTCACCATCTTCTCACATTGTCACATCCACTTTATATCCTCGGGAGGAATATGGGCGCCAATAACGACCCCTGGATGAGCCTCTCAGGCTTCCATATCTACCTCTGTCCCATAAAGCTCTGGACAGCGCTGACAGAGCGCCGGGAGTCGCCACAGGCCTGCTGGCCGCACTCGTAAAAGAAAGCTGGCAGTACAACCTCATCACAGACAGAGTCGCAAAACCCACACATGCAGCTATCATTTAACAGTTCCACCTTTCATACCTGCTGCACCGCACCGTGATAAACATGTTGTTTATTAGTGCAACAGGAAGATGCAGATTAACAACAGAAATCAACCGACATAACCATTTTGGGTTCAATGGCTGTATTGCTCCTGAAAGGCCAAAAAAACGCGAGAAAACGTGGGATGTTTAACTGTAAACAGCTTGTCAAAAAATGAACCAACAGCTCAAGAAATCAGTAAGATTTTCATCATTAAAAATATTGTCATTCACATAGCGAGAGAACAAGCTTAGAAAGAACGTACTGAAACTGAATTGTGTTTGCAATACTAAATATATATATATATATATATATGTTGTGATTTTTTTTTTTTTAACTATATGGTTCCATTTCTTAACCTACTTTCCATTATGCCATAGTTGGAGTGACCCAGTTTACATGTACGAATCAGGGAAAACTTAATGTGATTTGATTTTATCAATAATCAATGAAAAGACGAGGAAACGATTCCCAAGATGTGGGGGTTTTTTTCAAGCGAGACCCCTGATTTACTTTTTTTTCTTTATTTTTCCCTCCCTTCTTGTCAGCGGGGGAAGAGAGTCGGCGGCATGCATCCCATTCCTTATTAAATCTCTGACTGAACTACACAGGAAGACAAATGCTATAAAATGGTGAGCGACATCGTGTCACCCAGGCTGGTTGCATACATTAAATCCTGACAAAGCTGAGAATGGGGAGCAAGCGGTATGATAATTTCCATTAAAGTTTACAGAGCTCTTCCTCTGTGTCGAACACCCTTCAGGGTTTGTGTTCCCGCGGTTTCAACAGTGACCTCTCAGCTCGCTGCGGCGACGAGCGACAGAGGCCTCGAAAATACTCAATTCACTCATGTTCGCTCCTTTTTTTTCTTTTTTTTTCTGTCCTCCGTAGTCATGATTTAAACATAGAACCACCACATGGGGGTATGTACCAGAAAAATGATGAATATTCATGTCCGTCGGAGCAGAGCTCATCAAAATGTGTCAGTGATTAAAGTAATAAGCTAAAACATCATTTTAATGGACGGTACATTAAGTCTGTCCTCGTAGATTTTTTTTTTTTTTTTTTTTTTTAAGCTGGAAAAGGGCCTGGTCATTATCATTCTGAGTGACATTATTCAGTATTCTAAATCTTTAAAGCGTCTAGATGAATATAGATGAGGAGACCCCTGAAGCTGCAGTCAAGTGCTGCCAGTTCCGACAGGGATGCGAAACGCTTGACAACTCATTTACCAGTACTTACTGTACTTTCAAGCAATTAAAAACATAAAAGATTGACCTGTTCGGTTTCTGGAAGAAAAAAAAAGATCTTTGAGTATCTTGTATGAATAATTATGTCTTTGTTTTACAGCCTTCTTTTCACCAAATGCTCCTCTGCTATCGCATAAATTACGAGCATTTGTAAAAATGGAGATTTTTGCGGCATTGTGTTCCCCCATTGCTTGAAGCGGTAGATTGCATATGTCATAGGTCCCACTTTGTATTTTTAATGATGCAAATATCATCAGCGCTGGGAGGTGTTTAAACAGAACACTTTGCCCAGGGTGTCCAATGAAATTAGGTAAATATCCACAGTCTTACCCTGAAGGCATTCCCTCTCTTGCTCTTCAAAAATTCCCTTTTTTTGCTTCCCTTACCTTTTTTTTGTCTCCCTTACTGGTTAATTGGAAGATATCATGATGCAAAATAGTAAAGGCAAACAAATCAACAGATGGAAACCCAACATCCTTAGAGGAGGATAACTAATCTCCAACTTCTTGAAAAAGAATCCCATCTCCGATCTCTACTGGACTTGGTGGTTTGATTCCCCGGCTTTTATGAACGCCCTGCTGGGGTGTTTGATATTTCCATCCTCCTCCAGCTTCTCAGAAATGTCCTCAGATGCCCAACGGTGGTATGAATCTTCCAGTTTTCGCTGCGCTGACTCTTTGACCCGAATCACGCTGCCTGCCTCAAGAGTTCATTGCTGATGTTGCCTCACGGTTAATTCTTTAATCAAAGTACTCGATGCTTGTCCCAGTGTCCTCCCTCCTACCTATTTGTATTTACCGTGGGATTCCAGCAGATCCAGCACTGCAAGTCAGGACACCAAGCAGGGAAAGAATGATTAACTCCGGGCAATTAGAGAAGTGAAATTCTCCAGCAATGTTTATTAGCCCTCAGTCTTGTTCTGGAGCCCAGAAAGTGAAATATGGATGTACATTCAATATTTAACATGTGAACATCAAAGTGGGCCTTTGCCCCAGCGCAGGGAAAAGGGAAGAAAAATGAGGCAACCGCTGGTTAGTATGTGCAGACATTACTCATTGGCTCGCCCAAAAATCTGCAGTCTCCTCGACTTTTGTCGTCAGTGATGAGTTATTCCCGATGCAAGTCGATCAAAACATCTAAATCAGTCGTCATGGCTGTACTGCAAAAAAACAAAAAAACAAAAAAAACAAACAGTGATTTTATGAGGTTTCTGACAAGATATTTAATGTAGGGTGTAATCAATTGATAATCAAGATGTGCTTTAAATGGTGTAAATGGTTTTGTGGCATGACACAGAGGCAAAACACAAAACGTCTGCAAAGTGTTGTAAAATCATGAAACAGGCGATGATTATCTTCTACCGTGGTCATTAGCCAACAAAATAAGATGTGTAAAAGTTTCACGCATGACAATGAAAGGTGATGAAGCAAGAGCTTACCGTTGTCATGACAGATTAATTTTATTCCCATTACAGTCCATGCTGGTTTGTGAATTCCAATCGGGTGAGGAAAGTGAGGGTTATGGCTCCGTAACTCCTTATAAAGTATGAGAGGGGTGTCTCACATCCACATCTGTTAGCTAAGTTACCCTTTTTGTTTCCCTCCTGTGTCACGTTTGTCTATTTCCTGTGTTATGTTAATGCTAGTGACGGGATGTGATTTAAAAAAACAAACGAAAAAACAATCTGATTAGTTAGAGGCTGCACATTTTGATTGAATAACATTTGACACCGTAAGCAATTCCAATCGATTTCAGTTGACTGAATCAATGTTGAGACATATACTTGAACTTCAATAACAAAATTCAATCAAAAAAGCTTATTTTCCATCGGTCTACTATATTCACAGATTAATGCAAAGTGTAATTATAGCTACATTCAACATTTTAAAAGACTTTTTGTATGTCTTGAAAAAAAAAATGTCTTGAACACTATATCATATTTCTTTTGCAATTAAATTGCAGAACTGTGACCATTGGAAAGGGTAAACACAACTACTTTGACAAAGTAAATGGACCAACAGGTTAAGTGCCATTCATTTTGGCTCTGCTCCCATCTGGTGGATCGTGCGCTGCTCGTACTGGGACCGCGGATGCTAACGTTGGCCCTGGGGTCCATACTCACTGCAGTATGTTATGAATTCTGGTGATACTGCAGGCTTTAAGTGCTTCAGTGAAAGGAAATGTCTTTCTTGCACAAAATGCACTTAAACATGCTTTTATCCAAGTTTCCATCAGGAAGTTTTTTGAAAATAAACTCTCCGTCCAACGGCCCAAGCAGCGCGCTCTCGTCTTCCATCACGCCGTCCGCCAAACGTTCTTGCGCGCTGACGTCACTCAGTGCATCTTGTGCATCAGTGCTACCGGTGTGCCAGCAAGCCGGAAACTGAGAAAGGTGTGTTTGTGATTTAATTTGTTTCTTTATTTAAATGCACTATTTTTTTCTGAATTTTATGAACCAAAATTGGGGCGTTATAAAGTCCCAACCCCGGCTTAACCTCACCTCTCTTCTAGTCTCAGGTCCTGCATATCCTGCCTCCTGTTTCCCTCCTGTGTGTTCACCTGCCCTAATGTGTTTCACCCGGGTCTTGTTGCTCTTGATCGGCGTTCTGGTTTCTCCAGTTTGTGAATGGTCCAGGGCACCTCAACCAGTCGCCCGTTTGCCTTGACTCTGAACTCTCCTGCCGTTTCTGTACCTCTACCTGATTAACTGCCTCGCCGTGTTCCGACCTATTTTTCATTATAAAAGGATATTTGTGGAGTGTTTTTTGCAGTCTCTGAGTCTGCATTTTTGAGTCCCAAGTTGTGGTTAAGAGTTTGCGAAGGGTTCAGCAGTTCATTTCATTCCTCTCCATCTCTGTCATTTCAAGTTCTTTGAGCTGTTTTTGACTTGGTGTCTTTCTTTTGTACTGTCTTTTTTGTTCCACTTGTCAGTTTTTGTATTCTCCAAGTAGATTGTGAGAAATGTAAAAATCAGCCGTCAATTTTTTTTCCCCCTTTTTCCTTTTTATCAAGTTCATAGCTCAGCTCAGTGGATATTGAGGCTTCGACAGCTAATGGCGTTGTGGTTAGAGGTCAGCCAACAATGCATTTCTAGTGATTAAACTTGAGCTGAACTATATGTGCATAACACGGTTTTAATGTACAGTTGCCAGCCAATCTGAAAAGAGTGTTTACCCACACCATGTATAAATAACAATGGCGCACAACAAGATGTCTGGAATCCAGATTTACGAGGTTTGATGCATTATGACACCTGGTCATTTCACATGATCATTTGGCACTTTCGGATGAGCCCTGTGTGTAACACTGTCATGGACAAAAGCGTTGAGAAAAGCCTTCGGTGCTTTCATTTGTTCTTCTTTCGATGAGAACACTATCCAGTTCAGATAGAAGTGATACTACAGCATCATCTACCCTTGCCTCTTGATCTCAAGAGTCTTGTGAGAATTCTGCTGCCGCAGCAGGTAGCCTATGATTGGCTGCGTTTTACCGGTTAGAGTTGACCGGTAAATCTGCTGCTGCTTTGCTCCTCACCTTCTGCACTGATTTGTAACAAACAGGAGTGGTTGAAAGGGATCCTGGTTGTTTCTGATGCTCTATTCAGGGGGAAGTGTCAGAGGGAGCTTGTTAAGCCTTGCTCTCCTCCCTCCTGCTCAGTGTGGCTGTCTAATCTGTGTTGCAATGCAGCAAATTTCACAATATTTTTTCTCACAAATTCATAAATATGACTGTTGAGCGACGCATTTTTCACGATGATCAGCCTTAGCTTCATTTCATCCATCCATTCCACCATCAAAGCGGTTCGCTTTAAATGGTCTCAACTCTGATCAAATTTTACTAAACATGCAAATTTGAAAAATGCAAAATCTCTCCACAGGTTCCTGCACTACACCTTGAAAACTTGTTAGATGCTGCTGGAGATTTTCCAGGATCAGTGTGACACCCAGGTATTTGTGGCATATGCAGATTTAGATTTTACAGATTTTGTTGGAAACTACATTTATTCAGTATGTACTGCTCCTATAGAGGGTGGTTTATAAACAGTGTGTGGTTTTTTTTGTGCATACACCTTGTTTATCAGCCAGGCATTGACACATAACAGGCACTAATTCCCGAGCTGCTGCACTCTCGTGCTGATAAAATGATTAAGCTTTGATTGTGACATTGTCCAGCTAAATCAACGTGAATGCAGATTAATGGAGACAGCGGCGCAGCATGTTCGGCCATGTTGAGATCAGCAGTGAGTTGTCACAGAGTCGGTTAGAAGCGACAGAAAGTCCTTTCCACTCAGCTCAGCCACTCAGCTCTCAGCCCTCACTGGCAGGCTGGCATCAATTCCCCAAAAAGCTCCTATTTTTCCTCACTGAGACACACAGAACCACAAAGTCTGCATGTTGAGATTTGCTCTCTTCATTTATACTCTGGAGAAGTTTTGGGGAAAAACGCAGTTTTAAAGAGAGAAAATTGTCATTTTAGTCCACACAGACGGGTAAAATGTCGATGGGGTGCAACTATAGCCTGTCCTGTTCCTCCTATTACTTGGCCT
>CAAKHG010034753.1:23759-37640 GCA_901007715.1 Dactylopterus volitans
CATAATTCATTCCTAATGTACTCTCTCTCTCTCTCTCTCTCTCTCTCTCTCTCTCTCTCTGTCTTTTACCCCCCCACCTCCCTACCTCTTTGTGGGTTGCCTGGGGAGTCAAAGCACACACACACACACACACACACACACACACACACACACACACACACACAGACACACAGACAGTGGTTCTGACCGGCCCTGTTGTTAAAGATCCATGATAGCTGTAATTCTTTGAGCACATTACATCACGCATCTCAGTCTGGTAACTTAACAGGGACTTAATATCCTAATTATTGTCGTTCCATTTCCTATCATTCTCAAATGCGGTAAATTAGCACTGGCACCAAAACTGTGTTCGGAAGCCGTGTGGTCTGATTGTCGTTGCAGGAAATACATTGTGTGATGTAACGTGACTTCCAGCTGGGGCTCCTGCAGCCTAAACGCGGCCTTTTACAGATAGAACAGCCTCGTCTTTTAGAAACAGCCTTGAGGAAAATACTGTTTCTAATTGGGCTCTGAGGAGACAAGTGGGCTGAAAAAGTAAATTGCGTTGTCTGATGCTTTGTTCTTTAGAAAAAGCCAAACAAATGCTCCTTCTCCCTCGCAGCCGAAATAACTACTTGTGTAAGTCACACCATGAGAGCAACGTTAGTCGCGAGCGGAGGGGTTGCGAAACTTCTAGGACAGATGAGAAAAAAAAGCAAGAGGATAATGGATGCTTCACTTAGCAGGGGAGCTGTGGATTTTTTTTACATCGCCGGAGCAATAAAAGCAGTTTAAAAAAAAAAAAAAAACAGTTTATAATATTAGTCTTTTTATTAGATTGGTCCGAAGTTTTTCCACAGTGTTCACTTTTACGGCGTTGTTTGAAATACCAATGTCTGACAATTTGTGGGCAGAAAATAACTCTTTATTTTCCTCTCATAAATTGCATTAGATAAGTCATATTAAAGCGTACCCTTTTTAAATTTGGAGTATTAGAAACTGCACTGCCATAAATCCCATTTCGGGGTGCACAATGCTACAACCCACTGCAAATTATCGAGCGTTTCTCTTTCACTTGTCACTTTCTAACCGCTGACTGGGATAAAAAAAAATTTGCACTTCTCGCTGATATTTAAATGGCGCTGAAGTTTAACAGCTGACATTGTAAGCAGGCTGCATGGGAGCCCTGATGAGGCTGCAACACATGACTGCTCTAATAAGCAATAACACATTAATGCTTCAGTTTTAAGCTGCTGTCTGAATGCATTCATAAGCTGCCATTTACTTTGCCGCCTCTAATATACCTGCCCTTATGAAGCTAATGACCTGCCTCAGGTGACTGCCTCCACACAGCGCCGAAACCATCCTCCACCACCCACAGGAGACACCGTTTATTTTTCTCATTAGCATCATCAATTGAAATCCATGCAGGTGCCACATGTGATGCCACCGCAACAGCTGCCGTGTTAAAGCGGAAGAGAGAACTCTTGGAGGTGGAGGGTGGTGGGGTGTTGAGGGCGGGGACACCGGGCTCTCAAGTACAGCTGGCAATGTGATGGAGGTCACCTCGTGAATGGGGCTCAGCTAATGGTTAGAGATGAACGGATGACTCTGAAAGTTTAGAGCTACCATACTTCTTATGCGAGAGGCCGTAGAAAATGCAACTCCTTTACGGTCGGTTACGGGTGCTCATACCGAGAGCGTCTGATGGAGGACAGTCCAAAAACCCAAGACCTTGACAGTGAACCGCGGCTTATTTTATTATCAGTAAGAATTTAACAACTCAAGGTGACATCATTCTTTTTTTTTATTTTTAACTTACCTTAAGCTTTATAATTTGACCTTTATAAACATTTACCCAAAAAAAAAAACAAAAAAAAAAGATTGCATCTGAAAAGGTCATCTTTGCAGGGATGACATAATTCTTCAAGCTGGCATCTTTACGAGTCAGTCCAAACTCAGCTCTGTCACGATCCCACCCCGGCGAGATCCCCTGCCGGTGTGAGTCCTGTTTACTCTTCTAAGTCTGCATTTTCCATCAGAGAAGTAGCAAAGCCTGCGTGCGATGTTGTCCGTGGACTCCTGCTGAGAGCAAAGCTGTGGAGGACCCTCAGCAAAGGCTTACTCCGTACAAGTTGAGGGCTGCCAAAATGCCGTCGCTCTCTCCCTGAGAAATTTACTCAGTGCGGGTATACAGGTAGGTCGACCACGGAGGTGCGCCGGTGCGGATTGCCAGCCTCCGCTCTGCCAGCCTCCTTTCATCGCGGCGTGATGAAAACGCCGATCGAGAGCACGGATTTAACACTCAGGCGACCACCTACTTGAGTTCTCGATGGCGTGCAAGGGCGCCGCACAACTCAGCCGCGCGCCGGCCGCACTAGATGCACTTCTGCACCGAGCTGAATGCGTATCGTGACAAATGGGGCATCCAGACAATGCATAAACTGTGCAACAAACTGCTACAGCGGCGAGTGAAAGGAAATGAAAATCACTTTCACACACACACACACACAAACACGAGCCGGGGAGAGCGAGGATTAGATTTAGGGCATATTTCTAAACGTTGCCACGATATAACATGGGGAACAAAACCACAAGACAGTTCTTAATAAGAGCACCCATCATCTCCAGATTTGTGCTCTGTGAAACTGTTGCCCACATGCCCTCACAAGGCCTCTGCGGGGAGCATTCCACTAAGTACACAAAGCTACAAGAACCGCTATAATGGAAATGGCAGGAATAACAAATTCGCGCGGCGTCCCTGGTGAGCCTCTGGGTGATGTGCATCTGGAGGGTTGTGATTTCCTGCTCGCCCAACCCGAAAGATGCCTCGCCATCAGTCAAGATAACATCTGCAAGCTAAAAATTGAAAGGCCACAATTCATGGCAACATAAACTCCCCTTAAGGTTGACTCGTCATATTGACAACAGTGCACTTAAGAGTACTGTGCACTTCAGAAATCCAGCGCTGTGGATGTGCCATTTTGTTGCCAAGGGTGTCTAATCCAGCAGGAATAGTTTCAGCCCTGGGCAATATCTTTGTGAATTAAGTGAAAACATTCCATGTGTCATATTTATTTATCCGGCCTCTCTCCCGGAAAAAAAAGTAACCCCAAGTAACCTGCATTTTTGCCTTTTGAGCACTGAGGAGGTCAAGCAGCAGTGCCTTCCTCTCTTTTGAGTACACATTCTTGATTGGGTGCAATATGAGTGCATACACCAGAACCTATATTATACATACACTTATACATAAGAGCATGGCTCAGTTGGTGGAGTGGTTGTCTAGAAATCAGAAGGTTATTGGTTCCATCCTCATCTCCGGAAGTGTCCTTGAGTGAGATATTGTGCCACATAGCTCCTGGTGAGCAGCCTGCCACCTTGCATGGCAGCCTCTGCACATCAATGCATGAATGCGAGCGTGAACGGGTGAACGGGAGTGTAAAGCCCTTTGAGTACCGTTAAGGTAGAAAAGCGCTATATAAATGCAAGCTCATTCACCACCACAGCTGAACATTAAAATAAAGTGATCCCACTTGCTGCCATTGTCAGTATATGTCGTTTTTTGTTGTGTTTTTTTCCGCAGCAGCCATTTTCCCATGAGGTGGTCGGGAATCACGTTTGCTCCTAATGACAATCATGAGGGCTCTGCTCTATTTGGGTACAGATTACAGATGAAAATGAAAAAGTATGCAATGAAAGAACATTTCATGCTTGATTCCTACATGGTCCCATACAACTGGTTGATGCGGCTCCCACCCCCGGCCCCACCACCCGCCCTCTTCTTTCTCAATTGTGAAAAGGCCCAGCAAGCAAGGCTCTGCATCCTGCCACCCTTCCTCTGTTCTTCACACATGCTTTGATTCAGCACTTTGTCACCAGCAACAGAGTGTTCCTCCGTGCCTTCCTTTAAATTAAGAGCGCTCCCCAATGCATACAACGTTAACAGCTGAAGTAACATCATATTCCTCGGGGACTCTCACCCAAAAGTAATGAAATCGGGAGAGGAGCAAGTGTTTAGCAGCTTTTTGTTCAGTCGAGCAGAAAGCATGCTTTCAAGAGTGCGTCCCAGGCCATGTTACTGACGAGCTGTGCAAGAGCTCTGCTAGACAAATGTGTTTCTAGGAACTATTTGTTAGTAAAAAAAAAAAAAAAAAAGTAAAAATGAAAGAAACAACGACAAAAAAATAGGACAATACCACTGTATTGTCCTTTTTTTCATTGGGCCATTAGGCAGCGGGTGGTATTTGTGAGGCAAGCTTCTTTTTATGTTTTTGCCCCAAAAATGAAAATCATGGCATTAAAATGGTGTAAGAGAGAAGTTTAAACCAAGCAGAAATATAATATGAGGTGCTGACACCTTCTGATCCAGTTAAAGCCATTCCGGGCTCCGAACTGCTGTTGGAACAACTGATTGTTTGGGGCTGGAGGATCTGCTGGAGCGAGACAAGACACACGTAACCTCAAAATGTCACATGTTCCAAATCACAGAACATATATATTCATTCATTGGCACCGCATTGATTGGCTTCAAATGTGCCACAACACATCTAAGTAAGCTGAATAATTGATGGCCAAGTTGCACTAATGTGCTTTAAGATTCTGGGGATGCTTCTGCAAAGTTTGCCCAGCTGAGAAAACCGTGTTCTATGTGCACTCAAGATGATGATCAAAACAATTTGGCCAAACAATCAATGCTCATTCACCGTTCGTTATTTTTGCAACTGCGGGAGACCAGTGGCTTTTTTCTGATTTTACATCAAAATCAGCATGTATTGTATACGCATTGTTATAAGCACAGATAAAAATAGCCTGAGTCCGTTCACATTCCCAGAAGCCCCTGGTCTGATTGACAGCAGTTCTGTGTTTGTTTTTTCCCCCTTCTGGTGCATCATGTTTAACATCATCACATTGGTGAGGTCACGAATGAGTCAGAAAACATGGTAGTAAACAGCGGGAGGCGACATGGAAGCCAGCGGTTAACCAGGACCCACTTGGGTCCTTTTAGCCACTTTTTAAATTTCAGTGGTCAATGTTTTTGCCTCTGTTAGTGCTAATAGCACTAGATTTTCCAAAGGTTAGCGGTTTGGATCAAGTCTGAAAATCTCAACCTCATTTCTCATCACACCTTCACAGTTTAAACATTCCAATGCTCACGTAGGCGCCTCGGCTCAAACTGCTCCCCATTGACGGCTATTCAAACCACATTTTTGGACATACCCCGATTTCGCCAACACATAAGCTGATACCTGGGACTACCTTATCAATCTTAGCCTCTGGGTTGAAAATTGAATTTTTTTCGCCATTTTTCATGAAATTACATTTTTAACCATTAGGTTCGCAGCAGAGCTAGTACGAGGGTCCTAAGTGTGAATGTTTGATACAAACCTGTACTGCTCAAAAAATAATAAGGCATAAAAATTCATTGACATATACAAGGCACCCCAAACATTCCACTCTGCGCTTCATTATTTATAATTTCTGCTTTTCTTGTTAAAATAGGGGGTGCTATTATGACAAAAATGATATAGAAATGTAAAGCATATTTTAAAAATGAATAAAAATTGTATCGCTCTGATTAGGGATAAAGCTGATTAAAATATTTAAGCTTGAAAAGTTGAAAAATTATATTAATTTATGATTTTTATCGCACTTTTTCTGAAGGGACCTGGTCGCAAGGGTCCTAGGCTAGTCATCCTGCGGGGACCATGGAGGGTTAATGTCACTTGCCCCCTCAGTCTCTTGTCTAACTTTATAAACTCAGCACAGACTGAACGATGTTTGAGCGCCACTTGGATAAAAACCAATAGACTTTTTGACGACGCAGGCTAAGACACAGCTATTAGCGCGATGCCATGGCGCACAAGCGTTGGCGCCCACGTCATCATGCACATTAGCTTGTTCACCGGCGTGTCATGTCGCCAGTTAATGACTACAGTGGAGTCATTTGACCCGGGCATGAATGCTACTTATACCCTCTCACACTGAACACAAAAGCCGAATGCTGGCGGGGGTTTTTTTTTTTTTTTGACCAGCGTGAACGGGGCTTTCGTGACACCACTTCAATTAAATTGGAAAAGTCAACCGTCTGCCCTCGCTGACAGTGATGGCAACTAAATTTCTCTGTGCACCTTCAAACGTGTGACGGGCGAGATGCTCCTCAGCGCAGCCGCCGCCGCTATTACGGGTGAAAAGAGGAGCCGGCTGACAGCTGAGGAGGCTGCACTTCTTATCTTTCTGAGGAAGAATCTGCCGCTCATGTTACGGTGGAGGTCACGTAAGGACGAGCCAGAACACTTGAAGCAGTTGTCGTGTAAGTGAGGCCCGATGTTGGCTTTGTATTCCTTCCCTCCGGGCACCGGAGGATTTGCTTCGCAGTTTGAAAATGATGTTTTTCAAATGACTAAGTTAAGAAAAGTGCATCCAGACAACTGAATGCTTGTTATTGGGCCATTATGTGTTTTTCAAGCGATCTTTTTGATGATAAAAATGAGTCAATTTGGCTCTAAATAAAACAAATTACTTACACTTATTTTTTTCCTTTGCCGGGCAACGTTCCGGGCTTGACAAGGTGTTGGCATATTTTTGTACTAATGATAAAAATATAAGGAAGCAGAAAAGCAAAATGCAGCGGATGGCTCGTGCAGAATTCCCCACTAAACCCCTCAGTGTAGGAACTCTGTGACCGCATGCTTTTATTCTTTGGGCTGTGGATTAAATGAGAAAACCGGACAGAATGAAATCAGTGACAGTCGAGCTTTTCGGGATTCAGGGACGAAGTAATCACGCCGAGAGCGAATTATCCCGTGATTAAAAAATCATAGGGGTTGCAAAACCTCTGTCAGGTCTTTCAAAAAAACAGATTACTGAACAAATTACTTGTTAAACACCACCAAATAGTTCAGAGGGGAGGCGGGGAGGGAAGATCGGAGTGTGAGATTAGTGACAGTGATGTACAGTAGGGACAATAACAATTCTTAAGTCCACTCCACGACCAGAAACCGGCTGCGAGCAGATTACACTACTGCTAACTTCTTTCCAGAGGCAATTAATTTTACAGTGCAAGTGGAGAACACAGGGTGGGACGCGGTCTGCTCATGGAATCATCGGTGCAGCGGCACCGCATCGGTGCAGTTCTGGTCTACGTTGTGTAGGAATGACTCGGAGCAGGGCTGCTCAGCAGGTCCGCGTTTGAGACCTGCTGCTACGGAGGTGCGACTGATATGGTCAAAGCGTAGTTGGAGGTGTGCGAAAACAAAAGAAAAATCTGCAGCCGGGCGAGCGGTCCCCCGCATGCTGATTGGAAGAAAGTCTCCACATTCATTTAGATGTCTATCTTCATTCCACAAGGCAAAGTGTCACCATTAGAGATTTGGAGCCAGGCGCCGTCAGCTACTATAATTTTTCAGGTGAGAAAGTAACCGTTTCGATTTTGCGTATGTGCTGATTTTATTAAAGCAGTGCCTTTTTGAATATTTAGTCTGATGTTTTGGGCCATGTGAGGACCTGGACTTCCAGAGATGACTCCCAGGTCACTGCTGCCAGCTCTTACACCATTCTTTGATATTCCCTCTGTAACACACACTTGGCTTGCCTCAACCATATATGGACAATTTTTTTTTCCTGTCCTTCTTAACTCATTATGAGCACTATAATGTAAAGATCCAACCACAGAGCCCTGTGAACCTGTGAAATTTTCTAATTGCCAGTGTGGCACATCTTTAACTGCTCTCCACAGCCTGCTTGACAACACTTTGCCCTGTGCCCCAGAAGTGGTTAACACTGTGGCTATGACTTAGATCTTTTTTATGTAACCACGAATGGCGACATCAAAGTAGTCTTTATCGTTCCATTTGGACAATAAACACTGGTCTCGGATATGAAATTCAATATTCGTTGCTGCCACCTTGGTGTGTTTGAGGGAAAAGCGAAGGTTCATAGAATAAGACATTTGCATCTGAGGTTTCCACAACTGGAAACCACCAAAACCTGTTCATGTCTATTTCCCGAGTCTTCTGCCTCTCACCCATCAAATACAGCTCCGGCACTGCAAAGATGGGCTGTTCCTGGATGAGCCAAACGTATGAATCAAATGTAGAAAGAGCTTTACACGGCATCGGAGCGCAGGTTTGCGGTTGTCTCTCGTCAGTCGCAGCAGGTCAGGCAGTGACTCCTGAGGTCTGATTCGTTGTGACCAGGTTCGACGCCCTGCAGGGCTGCCAAACCTCGGGATGCTGGTCTGCGGTCGACACATGTCGCTGTCCTCCCTGCGGCCTGCAGCCACAAAGAATCATAACTCATGAAGAAGAAGAAGAGAGTGGATGAAGAGTGCGTCCTTTCCCTTCATTTCGTAATAGCGTTTTCTCCGTGGAGGGTTTGTCGCTAAATCTACTCTTCTCGTGTCACCTCAGGAAGCTGATCGCCAACTTTGGGGTCTGGCGCTGTCACAAGGCTTCTTCTGTCAAAGGGACTGTGAAATTAAATCATCAAAACACAAAGCAGTTTGCGATCTGACTTTAGACTTTGTGCTGAAAATCAGTCTTCAGTCTGTGCACTACGCTCATTCCTTCCACGTTTCTGCATGTCCTCTCTGGAAGCGTAAGAGATTCAGCACGGCCGTGAAGCCGCAACCGTCGACGTCTGAGAGCATTTGAAAGGGTGTTTGGCGATCAATTTCTCGCATTGATAATGAAAAAAAATTCTCCGTCCCGATGTTGTGATGTATTTAATGGCAGAGGACCGCCGTGGGCCGCCGTCCCTGCCTCCCCATTTAGTGGTAGTATTGCCTAACATCCATGCCAATGTGGAGGACATGTGGAAGCATGTGGGCTATGTTGGTGATGTGTATAGCCTTTAATCTGTCGGGCCGCAGACTCAAACTGCATTTGAGGCTTGACTTGTTGATCGGTGGGGAAACAGCTTGAAAAAGATGAGAAACTCCCTGAGTTCTTGTCATCTTATCTCCTCCAAACGATGGGAGAGATTCTGATCCTCAGTTAAGGCCAGAAATGAAAACAAAAGCCAGAGACTGAGGTTCATTACAGGACAAAGAACCAATTGGTCAGGCTATCGTTTTTTCGATAGACTTGGCTAACAGCTGCTTGCGGTGATTATAGATTTATCTGAGCCTGTTTCCTCCTCACCTCTTCACACATCACAGCCTTCTGCTAAATGTTTCCCTGTGGAATGAATGAACGGAGGCAGCTGGGCTTTTAACTGATCTCTGTGAATATCAGGCCAATTAAAGTCACTGGGCCATTTCCAGCAGTTTTTCCCCCCATTATTGTTGTGTCAATATAGCTGTTTATCATTTATGTATTATTTTTATGCGGGGTCTCGTAAACCTGGCAGTTCTGTGCCGATTAAATATGTTTGTTTTCGTCTGCCACGTAAGATTTGGCCATAAACCTAAACGCGATGTTGCGACTGAACACAAACATAACTGCTGTTGCCAGGTTACCGACCACAACGTGAGAGCTTAAAGCGGCCGCGATCAATATGTTTACCCCAAAAATGGATCAGATGACTGCATGTAATGTGCGGGGTGTTACTCAATGTGACAAATTATCACCTTGCCTTGCCATTCGAGCATCTTTCAGCTCATTGTTTTGGCTTTTGGTGTCTGTCCAGCAGACAAAATAGGCGACAATGGAGACGGCAGAGCTAAAAGGAGAGTGAATGTTGGAGCACATTTTTAAAGAATGAAGAGAAATGCAGCTCCCAATGGATAATGCATCTCTGCTGAATGTGTGATTAAGCAGTAGGCGATAAGGTGACGGTGTTTGGTGTCAGGCTGATCGGATCTCGTTGTTCTGTTTTATTCTGCTGCCTCCAAGTGGCCAAAAAAGTCAAATAAATGAAGCCTTCGACGGCAGTTGTGCCTTTATTTGGGATTTTGGAATTAAACTAAATTCTAACCAAATTCAAATGTGATATTGCTGTTTTATTGTGTATCTGTGGTTATATTTCTATGGAATGTATCTTTTTTTAATACTGCATGGCTGAAAGTTTCTGTTAAATTAAAAAAAAATTAAAATTTAAAAAAAAGTCCTGTTTTAGACAGGAAATACTAGAGAAAGGAAAGGAAATATTAGAGAAAATTTAAAAAAAAGTCTTTTTTCATTCCTCTCAGAATTAATCGCTGCATGCACTCTGACACTGTAATAATTTATGACCTCTAATGTCACTATTTTGAAACTAAGGGTAAGTAAGAGGAGTAACTATTCCTTTAATTGCAAACCGCTCATTGGTAAAGGCAGCTTTCAAGTCTATAACAATGAAACTTCATTTTCCCTCTTTTTTCTTTTCTTTTTTTTTACTGCGGCTGCTGTCTCGCGCTCCTGCATTGCCGTCGTCTCCATTATGAAAATTAGACCACCTCTTCCACCCCCAATTATCTTTGTCTCCTTCACTTTTCCTGCCAGCCGCCGCGACACCTCTCTCATAATTCCTCCCGCTATATGGCTGCCGTCAGGTGATGAAATGGTTTCCTTGACCAGAGCGGGGCCTGGCAGTTGTTTTAGTGTTTGGGTTTTAGCAGGGCGATAAAGCATTGCTGGCTAACCACTGCTGACAGAGGCTTATCTAATAGGCCTGTCCCTTTCATGCCGAATCGCGTGCTGCATTTCAATTAAAAAGGGCTTTTCGGGAGAAGGTAATATCGGAGAGGGAGCATGGAATTAATGTATATATCCGCACACAGAGTCGACATAGCTGCTTGTAGAGCAGAAGTAATAAATGTAGCATGTAATTAAAAAAAAAAAAAGGAAAAAAAAGGAAAGAGGAATCGCGTTATCAAGTTTTCAGCCTTTTTAGTCATGCTTGCGACAAGACTCTGTGGGCTGGTCAGTCAAATCACATGAAATGACATTTCATTTCGCGTCACCATGAGCTCGGCATGATTTTGGTTTCGAGTTAAGACATCTTGTCAAATAGGGTTGGGGTTAGTCACCTGAGAGCAGTGCTTCTAACACTTATTTGAGCGATGTGACCCCTGTGAAATATTTTAACAGCCAAGTACCCCCTAACCACCGAAGTGCATTCTTGGCTGGGGGCGAGGGGACCAAAACATAGCACTCTACCATCTGTGTCTAACACTGTCAAATTTCAAACAATTGAAAAAAAAAAGACTGTTAAAAATTTCAAACGTTAATAAACTTACTGTTCTTGGCCAATGGCTTTCATCCCTAAAATATCAATATAACAATCAGTCTATGAATGTCCATTTATAGTTGAGCCTATTAGTTTATTTACTATATAATTATTCTTAGGGGTTTTTGCATGGATGTTCTATCTCATTTTTTTACCCCCTGGGGCACCTCAAATTACCCCCATTTGAAAAACAGTGACCTTGAGGATGAATATAAATGTCTATATTTCAATTATCACCATCGGCATATCTCAAATATGGCAGTATTATCTACTCCATCCTTTTGAGTAAAAATTGGTACAAATTAATAGATGCATTATAATGGGCAATGCTACTTACTCCCAGGTGTACGGCACGGCAGGGCAGGTGGACCCAGGTATCATACACCAACAGTACTATTGCACATGTGAGAAGCTTGAGGAAATGATAGAAATCACACCAGAGAGACTTTCTAACACACTTAATCTGAATCAGCTTTGTTGGCCGAGTTTGTGCGCACAAACAGGGAATCTGGCTCCGGTTTTAACTTCGCTCACACTGTGCAAGAATTTAACAGTGAATCTTGAAAAAAAACCAACTAAAAAACTAGAACTGATGTGTACAAGTCTTCATGTTAAATTATATACAGGTCTGTGCAATAGAGTTTTGTCTGTGGACTGGTGCAAGCTGAATTTTTAGTGCGCAACGACGGATCTATGCATGCGTATGTGTGATGTTGTGACAAGGTCTATTTTAACCAACCCAGAATTTTTCTGGCGTAAATCTGACCCGACTGAAAATGAAAAAAATATTCAAATAGAGATGTGAGAAGAAACAAAAATAGGTCAACTTTGTCTAAAAATAATCAGACGATTAAATAAAAGCTCCGCTTGGGATTCAAGCCCCCCACATCTCCCAGGCGACGGCCCTGCGCTTAAACCAGTCAACCACCGCAAACTGCTCCCCCAGTGGTTTGTCATTATTTGTGCTGACGTGGGCTTAACTGAGTGTAGCTAAGCGATTAGCCGCTTTGTGACTGTTCTCGCCGCCGTGCAAATGTGGGCGCTCTCATGATGAAATCCATCATTATAAACGCGCGGCCCTTTTTACGACGGCTCGTCTTTGACAGTGGCTGACAAGCACAAAACACCGAAGTGCACACCTTCTGCACCCGAAAGAGGCGAGGCCGAGCCAACTATTGATGAAAACCCTTGACAGAAATGACCGCAGCACCTGTTGTGGACCGTGACCACAGACCTTTTTTTTATATAGGTATTTACTTATTTGTTTAACACAATCAGCACTTGTGGGGGGGGTGAGTGTTATAAATAAGATCAGCTTGGCATAACTAACTTATTTAAGGATATGGTGTCACAGAACAGCGATAATGGCTGCGGAGCTGTTTAGTTTCTGATTTTCATAGTGATTTTTGTTTTTTTGCACAATGAACATCAATAGTTCTCCCTCGCCCTTTCTCTCTATCTCTCTCTCTTTTCAATGTGTTTGCCTGCTCCAGAAAACCTTTATCCCCTCCACCTTCTGTTCTATTGTGCAACGACGGTGCCCTCATCAAAGTGAAGCAAAAGGGCGAGGAGAGGTTTCAGCATTCTATACAAAGAACAGACACTGCAACATTGCGCGCGCGCGTGTGTGTGTGTCTGTGTGTGTGTGTGTGTGTGTGTGTGTGTGCGTGCGCGCGTGTGTGTGCGTGCATGTTTTCCGCGCCTGCGTCTTCGCCCGCTCAAACGGCTGATTGAGACTCCCTTTGTTTGTCTGCGTGCAGTCAGCCTCATTTATGATCATAATACGCTTTATATATGCACCAAACTCCTCTCAACAAAGTTATGGAGTTTGTCACACGGAAAACAAGAGTGCAACACAATAACGCCCATAAAGATAAACAAATATCTCGATAACGAAGAGCGCAGCGAAGCGGATAAATAAGAAAAGGAGCAATGTGTGATGCCCATCTTTGCTAATGACGCTAATGCGCAGTGTGTCAGGAATAATCCCTCTGAGTTTTGGAAGGCATTTGTTACTCATGGTGACAAATGTCGATTGGCAAATGTGGTCAGTTATATAATTATATATATACAGTAAGTCAGGTCGCTGCACGGAGGGTTCACCTCTTTTGCACATTTTTTAAAGTATGATTCAATTTCAATTTTTTTTGCTGAGCAAATTAATTCCCCTGAGACTCGCCCTTAAGCGCCAAGTGCAAACTTAATAGAACGGATCTAACACCTGACTGACACGGTCAGCATCCCTTTTTTAAGACAATTAACTCTCCCAAAACCTCCAATGAGGTCACAAAACATACACAGGCATGATTTGCGTGAAGAGCATATAAAGATGCCCATGAAAACAAAGAAAGAGGATGGAAGGGCATGTCCCCTCCTGTCAGTTGGAGCACATGTTCACTGTGTTATGCAGAATGACACTGAGGTCTGAGGGAACAGCCCCCTGCAATTTACTATGGCCTATTTAAGCTATTGATTCTTTTCTCAGGGTCAAAGTTCAGGGCGAATAGAGCCACTTTATGTTGGATTAAACCCACCACGTCAGCGAGCACAGCCATCAAATTCCTGCCAGCA
The DNA here is from genome assembly GCA_901007715.1 of Dactylopterus volitans. NCBI lineage: Eukaryota > Metazoa > Chordata > Actinopteri > Syngnathiformes > Dactylopteridae > Dactylopterus > Dactylopterus volitans. The sequence goes on from CAAKHG010034753.1 coordinate 37,458, forward strand.
GTTTCGTTATTAACATGTATCTCAGCTCACAGTATAAGCATTTTAAAAACCACTGGTATTGTTGATTTTTGTATTCTCAGTACAAAAAAAAAAAAAAAAAAAAAAAAAAAAAAAAAAAAAATTTATTATAAAAAAAAAAAAAAAAAAAAAAAAAAAATATTTATATATAAAAATAAAAAAAAC